>JAAAKQ030268306.1:0-10655 GCA_010016005.3 Zanna intricata | reverse complement strand
TATTGGAAACTTTTTTCTTATTTTTAGATATAGAATCCGTTTCCGAGAGATTGCCGTGCAGTTTTGATACACCTGTAAGTTTTTAAGCTTTTAATGTATATTTATGTAATATTTTATTGTAAAAAAAAATTGTACTGTTAATTTTTTTTATTACTAAAAAAAACTTTTCAGATTTTAATTGAAGAAAATTTAGTTGCTTTTTTTATATTTAATTTTATGAAACATGAAGTTTACAGATATAGTATTATAAAAATGTTTGATTTACATTTTATAAAGGAATGGTTGAGGATACGAAAGGATAGATCTTGCATCTAATTACTGTATTGTAAAGTATGTTTTGAAAAAAATCTAGTGTAAACTTCTTGTGATTTGTAAAATAGAAGTCAAAGCAATTAACTATTTCAAAAAAGATATAACTTTATGCATCTTGGCCTTTAATCCAAGGTCTCAAGTACAAATCTCAGCCAGGCACAGCATTTTTCATATGCTATAAAATTTATATTTTATTTTACCATGTATTCTACTAAAAGTATCAGGAAGGCCGAAAAGTTAAATATTGCAGAAAATACAAATATGAAATGAAATCAATGCATTGAATGACTGTAGATTTCATATTAGATTAAAAGAACAGGGTAGAAATCATAATAGGAGTACAAAACTTGTAATCTTATTTCTCCAAAGGTATTGGCTTTTAAATTAACATCTTTTTTCTTTGTTTTTAGCTTAAAAAGTTTTTCTTACATTATGTTTTCACAATTATTATTTATTGACTTTTATAAAAGATTTAGATTTCTTAAAAGAAAAAAGTCGAACAATTTTTTTATAATTATTACACTTTATAAGTGAACTATTTTTTCATACATGAATATAGGTTTTATTTTGTTAATGATGATATCAGAATGCTTAGTACAGTATTATATTAATACAGCTTAGTGATATATAACTTGATGTCCCTCTTCAAAGTATTTTCGTATGAAAATTAGTTTGAAATTTAGTGATAAAAACAATTGCTCATCTTTCAGAGTGCCTTAATTGGCACTTGATAGCAATCAAGTAGTTTCACTGTATTCCCCTTCTCGTTTTTACCAAGATGTATTTCTCACCTTTCTATCTATTATGAATGTTTTTTTGTAGAGTTATATAAGCATTCAAGAAGTCCTGCACCATAGGCAAAATCACAGTATCTGTTTAATCTGTCCTTCATAAAATTCCATGAAGGTCTGTAGATGGAATTTCAGATAAAAGAAACCCTAAGGCCTTAATGGTATGGCAATCCTGGTGGCTACATGGGCCACATCATGAATCTTCACAGTGTAAACCCATTACTTCAGATAACTCTAGAATGAAAAATCCATTGGATTCAAATTTGGGGACCATAGAGCTCATTCAACCATACTCTGCAACCAGTCCAGTGTTCAGAAAGAGTTTTATCCACCAGTGTCATACAACACTTGTGTAGTATGCTGGAACTCATTCGTGCATGAACCATTCAGGACACTCTCCACTGATATCAGCCAATCTTTTAGCATTTGCAGCTACTTTTTGCCATCCACATTTCCTTCAAAAATTATACATGCCAATAAAACTTATCATTTCAGATGCCATACCACACCACTACATGATCAGAACCTTGCTGTAAGTCAAGATTGTACTGATAGTGTTTCTCCTGTAAGCAGTAGCACAGATTTACTGTGTCAACTTCACCATTCAAAAATTAGCCTCATCAAAAAAAGAACAAACTATAGGAAATCCAAATTCTCCTAAATCCTGACAAAACACCACCTACACATTTCCATCCTATGGTCAGAATTATCTTTCTGTAAGTGTTGCAGGAGTTGGAGCTTGAATGGGTGAAATTTTTACTTCCTCAGGATATGAGGTGTATGAGAAAAGTAATGAGACTGACTTTTTACTTAAAAAGGTTTTTATTCTTTCAAACAACAATATTATCCCCTTCAAAGTAGTTCCCTTGGGCAGCTATACACTGGCGGAGTCGTTGTTCTCACTCCTGTTAGCAGCGCTGGAAGTCTACAACTGGTAGGGCTTTTAACTGGTTGGTCACAGGCTTTTGAATGTTTTCCAGAGTTCCTAAATGACATCCTTTTAAGACATGTTTCAGTTTCGGGAAAAAGAAAAAATCACAAGGACTCAATCAGGTGAATAGTGGGGTTGAGGAACATAGGAATGCGTTTTGAGGTCAAAAATAACATGATGGAAATCCCCCCCCACCCCGTATGACACAGGATTGTCATGATGAAGCATCCACTCACCTGAAATGTCTGGTCTCACACGAATCACTCTTTTCCAGAGCCTTTCAAGGACACCTTTGTAAAACACTTAGTTGACAGTTTGTCCTGGAGGAACAAATTCTTAAAACGTGATAGCCTTAATGTCAAAAAGCAAATCAGCATGGTTTTGATCTTTGATTTGCTCATTCAACATTTTTTCGGTTGAGGAGATGACAGAGTGCGTCACTCTTCGCTTTGCCGCTTTGTTTCAGGATCGTACTCAAATATCCAGGATTCATCACATGCAATCACACAATTGAAGAATTTTTGGTCATTGGCAATCCTCTCAAGAAGATCAACACACACGTTTCTTCGACTGTCCTGTTCTGTTGTGAGGTTTTTTGGCACCAATTTCACATGTCCAAATCGTTTGTCAAAATTTTTTGTACGGTGAAAGTGTTTAAATTTAACTTTTCACTCATCATCCTTATTGTTAAACCACGGTCTGATCTCACAAGAACCCTTACACACCCTACATTTTCATCAGATTTTTAAGTTGAAGGTCTCCCTGAACGAGATTGATCTTCAACGTGTTCTCGGCCTTCCTAAAAATGATTTGTGTCAGCAGAAAACTTGTGCTCTTGATTAGCAATGTTCCCCATAGGTCTGTTTCATCTTGTCACACTCGCGGATTCCCCAAGTTTAATACAAAACTTGATTGCACAACTTAGCTCTAAATTCCGATGCTCCATTTTTGTAACACACAACTCCACTAATGGCGCTGTCAAAAATAATGTGTTGGCTGAACGGAGTTGAAACTCGTACTGAGCATGTGGAAGGGATGAACAAACCAGTCTAGCACAGACTGGAAGACACAGCGTTGCCAGATCGCTCGCAGTATTACCAATCTCATTACTTTTCTCACACACCTCATATCATGAACAATGGATTGAGTATCATTCAGTTCCAGGCTGGATCAACTTCTTTGAACTGCCATAGACCTTGGCAATCACTGCTTCTTGTACTGCATCATCAGTCGATATTCTCCCTAACTGGGGTAAATTTCCCATCGGGGCAACAGTACCCAACCTTTTAAACTTGTCAAATAATCTTCCCATGTATGAATGTGAATGAAGTGTAGTCTTGTACTGTCTCAGGTTGACCACTCCTGAGATGTTTGGTTAATTGAAATCCAACCACCAAAAAACACCAGTATCCATGATCTAGTTTTCAAATCTCCCTATAAAAAAAACTACTTTTACTAGGATTTGAATCTTAGAACTCTCGACTTCAAAATCAGATGATTTGCAATGCCACGTTAACCACTGGACCAGCCCGATAGGCTCTGGTTGATGTTCAGAATGACAATTAAACTCATTATTATTATTATCATCATGATGTGAAGACTTCATGGCCATACAACAGAATGATTTGGACACATTCCTTCTGCAACAGCATCAATACCTACAATCTGACAAAATGAAACAGAAATATTAGACTTTGGCCCATTGTGTGGGATTTTTCAAACACTTGTTTATGAAACTTATAAAACATAGTTTTTATGAGAAAATATATGTATGTAAACAAAGTAAAATAAACACTTTAAAAATAATAAATAAATTTAAAATAATAAATAAAAGTGTGGTAATAAATAAAGTGTGTCCACTTTTATTCTAAATTTTGGCTTTATTTAGTTTGCATCAAAGGGGTTTGTTGCAATTAGTAGGCCTGATTAACCTGAGAGACACTTCAGCTATTAGGTTTTGTTGTATAGCCAATGAACAAGAAACAAAGTCCTCAAGTAGATCCATTTAGGCAGTGCCCTTATCAGATAACACTTAAGAATGCCATGAATATCTGTGTATCTTAAGCATGAAGAATGTATCATGCGCAGAACAGATAATAGGGGGGAAAAGAAATTAGGATACTGTTAATGTTGAGAAAGTGTGATCTACGGACCAGAGTATATGTTAGACTGTAACTACAATTTTGGGCAGGACCCAGATTAAGAGATAATAGTTGTTGGTAGTCAATCTTAATTTGATTCTGATTTCAGAAAGTCATAATACAAAGAAGACTTGTTTATTTTTTACTTTCTTTTCTGCAATTATTTTTCTAAGTCTGTTTCTTTATGCATACTGTTTGGTACATTATATTTATTTTTTATTTTTTCAGGAAATTTAATGGAAGTTAAGAACATTGAAGGCTATCATAATTTCTAATCAACATGTCACAGTTATGTAAACATGCTATTTTAAAAGTCACTTAATAATCAGTATGATTTCTGTGATATAAATTTATTTATATCACAGAAAATGGACTATAAGAAGTGTAATTAAAATAAATTTATATAATATATTCAGTGTAGTTTATGAATATTTAAACAGCATTTATTTATTTATTTAGTGTTGTATTGTATACAAAGCTATTTATACATTTCATTGTTATTGTTACTTTTCTATGTATATTGAATACATTAATGTTATTTAGATTCATGACCATATTATTTTTACGTATTTCTTACAGATCAGTAATTAAATTGTGAACATATTTTTGTATTAAATTTGACCTGTTCATGCATTTATGGTATACCAGAATAAAACAAAAAATACATCTTTCACTTACTTATCATGTAGATTAAGTAAATTCATAGTTTGATAACAAAGAACAGTATTTTAGGTAATATAAACAATATTATCTTCAGTGATTAAGTGTTTTAGTATTAAGAAATTTAAAGAATATGATAATGTGATGAAAATAATGTGTTCTTATTACTATTACTGTTATTATTATAAAAATGTATGATTGTTTTTAATTGGTTTTACTCCTGTTTCCTGGCTTTTATTTCATATTTATTGTAAGATAACAGTAATTTGTAATTTTATATTTTTCCAGTTTTTATTATTGTTAATTAATTGAAAATGTATTATCATATACTTAAATACTATGTGTAAATTACACACACACGCATATATATATATTTTTTTTTTTTTTGTTATATTTATTCAGATTTTTAAGATTGTTTTTATCACTGGCTTATTAAGCTGTTTTTATGGTTGTTCCAAATGAAACTGTGCACAAACATAATTTTATTTACAAATGCTCAAATGACCACCATTTGCCTCCAGGCATATGTGAATATGTCTTAATCGTGTTAGAAAGTACCAAAGAAGTGGAACTTTACAAATTCAGTTGTATTATTTTTTAGTCCATCCAGAGTACCAAGGATTGTTCTTGTAAACAAATCCTTTCATTGATTCTCATAATAAACATTTGTAGATGCCAAGATTTCCAACTCGTTGCTCAGATTTTCTTGAAATGAGCCTATCCTGAAAATTTCACTTACTGGCAATGTGCGCCATTGCTCCATCTTATTTTAATTCTGCTGCAACAGTTTCTTCCCCATTTAGTCAGATTACGAAAGAATAAATGATTTCAATTGCAATAACATTTTGAGTTTACTGTGTTCTGGAAAAACTGAATGATTATCAGCTTGCATGATTTACCACACCAAACTCTAATTTTATCATGTAATGGCTTTCAAGAGGCATATTCACAGACCACAATCAACTGTTGACACATTTTTATAACCATATTTCACCTGAAAAAATGTTGCATTGAGAATATCTTCTCATTTTCATTTTGAATTTAAAAACCACTGGTAATATTCAACATTTCTAAGAAAATCAGTATTGCGAAACCAAAGAACTGCAATGATTCTTTACAGCAGTGGTTTTAATGTTTAATCAGTGCTTGTTGTGTACTACTTAAGATTTTTGCTTGTTCTGCCTTTTTTTTACTTTTAGCTACACAATCAGAAACATCATCCAGTTTTTTCTCTATCAGACTTCAGACTATAGCACTTCTTTGACACATCCATTTCTTGGAACCTGTTGATCAAGTTTCACACAAAATAATTTGATGCATTGTAGAACATTGATATTTGGAAATCTTTGATGAAACTACCACAACAAAAGACATTTTCAATCAAAAAAATTGCAAGCTTCAAATGGAATACCATATTAAAAAAAAAAGTTAAATCATACTGATTGAATCCAGATTTTTTGTTCAGTTGCACTCCTACATTTGGGACATCCATTATTTTACACTAGACTGGCTGTATATCTTCTTTTTTTTGGTATTCTTTTCACTGACCCAAACTTCAATTTTTTTCTTTTTAATTTTACATTACCGGCTTATTTATTTTAATTATGTAGTTTAAATGAGAAAAAAGGTTGCAGTTAAGTTTTATCATTTCTCCCACAGTTGTTAATGATTCAAAATATTTTTTAATGTATTGAATAATTTTTCAGAAGATTTTTTTTTTTTTTTTTAATTACTAAATTCTCTTTTGTTTATCAGTATATCAAATCATGTTTATTTTTAGGGATTTTTTCAAAATGTACTTATGAAAAAATATAAGCTGTTAGTGAAAATTATTTTTAAAAATCCATGGAGGAAATGTTTATTATAGTTGTTGCGTAAACATAATTGGAGATGCCAAAAATGACCAACAAAGTTAGTCGTTTTACAGCCTCATGCTGATTAGTAGTCATTAAGACAGCTGCAATTTCCTTATTGGTACTCAGCAAAATTGCTACTTTCTTTGCATATAAAATTGTCCAAGGTCCATTACCTTTTGGGAAGCTGAAGAAGCCTCATTACTGGCTGAAATGGTTACTGGATTAAGCCAAACCTCCTGTGCCTCAAAAAAAAAACAAATAACAGCTGAAGATTACTATAGCGGATACATTTTCTTTGCATGATATTGGCGCTGTATTTATTACATCATTTTATTTAAAAGCTAATTAATTTTTAAAACGGAATCGATGTTGAGGAGACAAAATTCTATTAGTTATCTTTTTATATAACATTTAGTTTATGTAAGTGTATTAATTAAATTATTGGATGATTTTTGTGTGTCTTATTGATGCAGTGTGATATTTAAAAGTTTTATAAAACTACTGTTCATTTAAAACATTTGTCAGTAAAATAGTATTGGCATTACTACTATAATAATACAATAGACCTATTTTTATCAAACAATAAACATACAAGTAATAAAATATATCATTTTGTTCAGATTCACAAATTTTTAATACCTTTTTTAGAATGTTATTTACCCTAAGATTAGTAATACTATTCTTGGGATAAGTTATTTTCTGTACTAGTACCTTTTCTTATTGCAATTGTTGACATTTACATTGATGGGATTTGTTTATTTTTAATAAATATTTTCTATTTTTAATAGGAAAGTAACAATTTCATTATTGCAGATATGACAAGACAGTCTACAGTGAGTGATAAATAACAACACATTATGAAGTTATGTATTGGGGATAAATACATCTGAAATAGATTATCAGATTTGTATATACCAAGATTTAAACTATCCACTTTTATGTTTTCGAATCGACTTTAGAAACATTTCACTGATTTTTTTTGTTGGTAAATCCGAAAAAAGGAACTATAAAAAAATTATTTCAAATTCTGAATTATTTTTAATCTTTTTATTATTCTTGAATAGTTTTGTTAAATGGCGTGCCCAATCTAAAGTTATTAATTCTTCTAGTTTACAGTTGATTATGTTTTTTTTCAGACATTTGATATATGCATACACAATTACAACTCAAATATAGGGGATACATTATTTCAAGATATCAGTTGACTATGTCAAGTTGATTTATTATTTGGTGGATGTGTTGAGAAAGAGCTTGACATCACCGCATTCTTTTTAAGTTACAAAGAAATTAAATAAATAGTCTGCTCATTATTATTTTACCTTAATATTTAATTTACAACACCAAATTTGTAGTAAAGCCCAATAATGGAACCAGTATCTCTAGAAGTTCTAGGTTAAAATATAAACATATATTCATAAAAAAAATGGAAAAATATAAATGTTAATAATTTGAGATTCAGTAGATCTGTTTAAAACATGTTTCATTATTTAAATAGTCTGGTTAAGGATTTTGCAAATAATAATCATGTAGATTAAAGCCATCAGAATCAAAGCTTTACAAAATTGTCTTCACGTATGTAATCCTAACAAATGAACTACAAAGAGTTTTTTAGAGATCAGAAATTTAAAATGTTATAGATTAAATTTTTATTATGATTCATGCAAATGATTACCATTTCTGAAACATTTATGTCAAAATGACTACTTGATCTTTTGTAAACATTAATTCTAGTAATAGTCATGTACCAATAATTAAGAACATGTCCCATGTTTTCTCTCAGAGAATCTAAAATTAGAGTTTTATTACTATACTGATAATTTAACAAATCTATAAATAACCTCTTAATAATATTGTAAATATCATCTTCTACGTCATTTGTAACTAAATATCTGTGGAAATTACAGAAATAGTGAATTTTTCTAAATTGAGAAATATACTTGTATCAAACAATGTTTTTAACATTATGAATAATATTAACTCAAAATTTAAGAATTTGTTACATTAGTTGTGATATTGTTTAATAATATAAAATAAATTGTTTGATTCATATGAATTTATTTTCCGTATTACAAAATGAAATAAACTTTTGTGAACAACCATGTATGAGTTCATATGTGTAAGATTTTTTTTTAAGTTTTACAAATACTGCAAAACTTTCCTATTAAAGTAGAAAACTATGTATAGTATTGATAGTGTATTTCTGTGACAGAATGATCTCAGATTGTTCATTAATAAAATTATTGTGTTTTATCTTGAGGTAAAGTTTATTATATTTTGTTACTGAAAAAAAAAAATAACTGCCAGTTTTATTTAAAATAAGTTTTCACAGTAATAAGATGTAATCTAATATTATATAATAAATATATAAAGTTATTAATGCACAGTTATTAAAGATATTTTTTTTATACTTGTTTTTTATTAAAATATAGTTCAGACATTTTAATATTAGATTGCAGATGGAATGAGAATTTTTTTTCTGATAGATATTTGTATGGGATAATGTGTAAACAAACATACATCAATTTGTTTTTCCAGTGAGAATAGGGATGATAGTTACTGTCAAAAATTTTAGCATATAATTCAGTCATTGGTGATTATAAAAAGATAAAACATTAAAATAAATGCATCTAGTTAAGAAACATACTAGCAGTTTAAAAAGAGATTTAGCATGAAACTCTGCAGTAACATAAGATTAAGGATGTAAAGTGTTACAGGAGAGAATTATCTAAGGTAACTGGATTCACACTGAAAAATAGAAGAACCGAAGAAGTTGTTATAGTTTTTTTCAGCAAAAAAGGTTAACTGTCTTGTTGAGTTGTCCACCACAATTAACTTTTAACTTATGAGCTTTTATGTTGTTATTCCGTAATGACATATGGAAGTTCAGCTCTTGATATTCAAAGATTATGCCAATGTGCTCATACTGAAAAATGAAACAGTTTGTAGCATGAGCACTGAAGATACTCATTTAAAAACTCTCCATCATGATCTTGTCTTGTCTGAATGTCTGTAGTGAAGTGAAATTATTTAATTTTATCCCGTGAATAAATTGTTTAACTGGTAACATATATCAGTTTTTAAAAACACTGTGAACCTTTTTTTATGGAATATCTTTCTCTATTGTGCATTGACTTTTTTTTTCTGGAAACTTTGTGTGGCTTCAATGCTCTCATCACACTTAAGGTCATCCTAGATGTGAGCTCTTTAATGAGCTTTCCATTTCTTTGAGTTGTTTATTTCATTGTGATTAATTCTTCATGATGTGTTGATTTTTAATTGAACATGCACCACTTTTCATGCCCAACATGTGAACTGACTCAAAATTAGCAAGCCTCTACATACAAAAATAATCTTTCTCTGCATTAATCATAGTGACTAATGAACTTATGCTACTATTGAACTTGTAGTACTGCATATGCATTGAACACACTGATAAACATAATTTTTTGTTCTAATATGCGATTCATGATTTTCCCTGTTTTTTGATGCTGAAAACAGATACAAACTCAGAATCTTTCTATCACCACAGTTTTTGAAAAATGTTTAAATTTGAATTTAAGGATTTTTTCATTTTTTAATGCATAGTTAGCATTAAAAAATATTTTTGTTAGCCCATTTTTTAGTGTTTAACTTTGTTAACATAATTTCTAAGCTATAAATAAATAATACTAGACAAAGAATTAAATCATGTGATAGTCACATAATATGACATATCTAATACTGAAAAGTGTGCCTTCATGAATAAGATTAATCACATCTGTACAGGTCAGAACATGTAAACAGCTGTGTTGTTTGTTAGATTTATGAATGAATCAATTTTGTTCAGTCTTATTGCTGTCTTAAGTTTGTTAACAGTGCAGTGTCATAATGCCCCGAAAGTGTATACAAGGGTCTGTATAATAAGTAACCGGACTGAGCCTGCCCCGCGCCGTCATAGCGTCTGCTAACCGGTATCTGGTGCTGT
>JAAAKQ030268305.1:0-27718 GCA_010016005.3 Zanna intricata | reverse complement strand
TATTGGAAGGACAGGTAGATGGGAAAAATTGTGCAGGCAGGCAACGGTTGGAATATGTAAACCAAATTGTTAGGGATGATTGGTAAGATGTAGAAAGTATACTGAAATGAAACGACTTGCATTCGATAGGGAATCTTGGAGAGCTGCATTAAACCAGTCAAATGACTGAAGAAAAAAAAAAATGGAATTACAAATATGAAAATATGTTTTATTTCCTTTGCGTATTCCAGTTTTATGATTGTTGATTATTAAACATTTAATTAAGATGAGTGAATTATTTCCTAAATATTTAAAAACAGCTGTTTTTCAATATATGAAAGTTAGGATGATATATGTATACAATTTTTCTTTTAAACGCTGTAAATGACTTTTATTGAGAAATGTGAATTGCTGAAAAGAAA
The DNA here is from genome assembly GCA_010016005.3 of Zanna intricata. Taxonomy (NCBI): domain Eukaryota; kingdom Metazoa; phylum Arthropoda; class Insecta; order Hemiptera; family Fulgoridae; genus Zanna; species Zanna intricata. The sequence continues at coordinate 27,317 of JAAAKQ030268305.1, read as the reverse complement.
AAGAAAATAGCTTTAGAAAATTAGATTATTAATTTAGTAGTAGTATAGTAATATGTAGTAGTTATTACTAGTGTTAGTTTTAGCATTATAAGTAATTATAGAATAGCATTATAAGTAATTATAGAACTGAATTCGCAAAACAATCTGTTTTTACACAATGAATTAAATTATTTGGAATAAAAGATAACTTATTTTAAAATGTCTATTAGAAAAATAATATATTTATGCTAATTTTTAAATAAAGATTTATCTTTTTGATCAGTTTTCAAATTTATTGTAAAAAATTTACATTATTGACAACATTTTTTAAATTAATAACATTAATATAAAATTTTCTCTTTAAAAACATTTGGGTTTTTTCATTTTCAGTAATTTTTATAAGAGGGTGAAATTGAAGAAAAAACTACATATCGCTAAAGTAAAATAAATTTAGTGAAATAGTTAAAACTACAATTATCTAGGGAATGAGTTGTGTTGTAATGTGAAAAATTAATAAAATAATGGTAAAACACTTCACAAATTGAAAAATATTGATTTCTTTCACTGTGATTAATAAAAATGTATAAAAGCAGTTCTTATATAATACTTAAAATCCTGTGTTAATAAAAATTTTTCTTTCATTGTAGATTCTGGTGATTTAAGGAAATGTGGTTTTCAAGGTTCATCAACTCTTAATTGCTGTGGTAAAAACTGTAGCTATGATAATGATTACAATGCTGATTACACTAAATATGTTTGTGGTCATTTAGCAATGACTTATACAGCTCTTGCATGCCTCATTATCTTAGGTGATGATCTGTCAAGGCTTAACAGACAAGCTATTGCTGAGGGTGTGAAAGCACTACAACAGTCTAACGGAAGGTAATTTCTGATTATTAAAAAAAATTTATTCTTAATATTTATAAAAATCCTTTGTAAAATTTTAACTAATTTTACCAAACTTTTATTTTCATCATGCTCTATTTTGGAAATTTTTATCTCAAAAATTTTCTTTGTGGGACTCTTCTTCTCTGTCTGATCCACTGATAAAGCTTTACCTTTTTAGGATTTGTGTCATATCTAATCATTAGTTTTTTCATGATCCTTGCTTATAAAACTTTATCGCAGTGGAAAAAGTGCTTGTTTTGAAAAATAAGGTCTATAGTTTTATAAGATCACTGCCATGATCATCTTCTTTGTATCTTTGTTAATTTGTAGCAGTAGAAAGAAAGTTGAAATTTTATTCTACAGAAATACGTAGAAAAACAAAAATTAGTCCATTTTCTTTTACAACATTAGTGTGGTAATTTTTTTTTTTTTTTTAATCATAGCAAGTCAGTTTTACACACCCTATTTTTTTAAATTAAAAATATTTTTGTCACTAGCTATGAGCTATACTGTAAGAAGGAAAGTATGGTATTAAAAAAATGGGTTTGAGTTTTTTTTACATTTCTCAATGTTTCATGACCCAGGAACTCCAAAAAAAGCAATAAGAAGGGGTATTGGAATGTTTGAATCTTATTAGCTTTTAACTGGAGAAACTGATTTTGATGAAAATTTGTAGTGTTTCGTGTGTACGTACCACTTTGTAAAATTTTGAGTTCGATATCTCCAGCAGGTAAGGAGTTTTTCGGGGTCAATTTTCTCAAAAGTTTGCAAAGATAACCCCCACTCTATATTACAGTACATGTGTGCATGCTTTTCTTACCACTTTTAAAAAAGATTTTTTCCAAAAATTCCCGCTTTACTGAAGATTGAAAAAAGCTACCTTTTTATTCATTGTATATTTTTTAGATGGAATTTTTAAAATATCTTTCTAGGTGTAGCAGTGTAAGTGGCCAAAAAATATGCTTTGGAGCAATATTGGGAGCAGGGGAGCCGATCCAAGCCTTAAAAAATATCGATTTTAACATTTTAAAATTTTGATTTATTTAAATCTTTAATATTATGAAAAGTTTAAATAATAAATTTTTTTGTAATAACATTGCAATAAAATTTCATTGTAATTCATCCACCAGCCCTAAAAAATCAATCTTTGGTAACTTTCTATTATTTATACATTTTTTGGTCTTAATATTTTTTTTTTTTTTTAGTGATAATTTTACAATAAAACTTCATCATAAATTACACTCCACTACAAAAAAGAGATCTTAATTAACTTTTTTCATGCATAAAATTATTTTTCCACTACAAAACAATGTCAGAAAAGTATTACAATTATTAGCAGCTTTTCTATTTCATTTTCACTTTGCAGTTTTTTACTTATGTTGTATCAAATTGTCTGTACTGTTTTACTTGTTCTACACTTCCTGCTTTTGTGTAAGCATTCATTAGTTTATTACTTCCTAGTGTCATTACTTTTGTTTTCATAGCATTCGTTTTCATTTTCTATTGAGTATCTTCTAAATTTGAAATCGTCATCGAGTATCCTTCGCTTCATCCATTAAAAACATCTGTAAACGATATATTGTTTTTTCTCTTCCTCTTATATTAATCCCTTTAATCTTCTTGTACATTCTTATTAAACAAGCTGGGGATAACAATTAATAAGAGGACTGCAGTAATAACTGAAAAGTGGGATACTATTCCTACTTCTTTTTTTTTAATGTAAATTATAAGCTACAATTTTTTTTTACTTTTTTTGAAAGACTATGCTGAGTGGTGTTTAGCTGTACAAGTGAGTCACAAACAATGGTCTTTGGACACCAGGGTGATTTCAGTTACATTTAGCCCATGTTACAGTGCATATGAACTCTGCTAGAACGGTTTTTTATAGATCCAGTACATGTAGGAACTGATGTTGAATGTCCCTGAAAACACTGCTAGTGGTTAGTGGCGCACTTGAAAAAACCACTAATAAAGGACTTGTGAAAAGTCCCACTCAGCTTTACCTGATAAGGGAACTTCTGATAATGTAGAGAATAGTACTGAATGTACAAAAAAGAATATCAGTATTTCAATTTGAATTATAACAAATTGCAAACTAGCAATGCCGGTGATATCTGGAATGTTTTAAGAAGAGACATATGTACCCAAATTGTTTACAGCTGATATAGGCTTTAAAGCCTACCAACTAAGCTTTATGTACCAACTTTGCAATCAAAATGTTGGCAAGAAGATGACAACTTTCTTGATCATATTATGTTTAGAAATGAGCCAATATTTAATCTTAGTGAAAAAATTAGCCCATAAAATGTCCGTATCCAGAAAATTTCCTTGAACTCATTCTATGTGAAAGGAACTCAAAATTAAATGTTTTCTGTGCGTTATCCAGATGGCAAATTTATGGATTTTTTTTTTTTCTCTGAAGCGAGTGTAACAGGAGTTGCTTATTTGGATAAGCTATGAGCATGGCATTTTTCTTGGTGGCCTCCAAAATTACCCAATCTGACCTTAAACATTTTTTCCTTTGGGGTTGATCTATCCATTTGAGGCACACAATTGAAGCAGCAGCTGTCACTTTATTATTCCATACAGAGGACAAATTCTATCATTTGGATGGAATGTGCTGCGTGACAAAAAATGCTCATATTGAAGATTCATAAGAAAAAAACTGTAAGAGTTACTTTTAAATCTTATTTGTTACTCATTAGTGAAGTCACAGTAAAGAATAAAAAAAAATGCTGAAAATTCTTTTTTGTTTATCCTGTCTATTCACATGTTATAAGAGTACTAGATTTATTGTTATTTGGAACGCCTAGGATTATGGATCCTTTTCTAAGGTTTCTTCTTTCCTGAAAAATAAAGAGTTGACTTGCACCGATGGAGTGACTAAGAATCTCCATAAAGTGAGGGATGAAACATTTGTAGTAAAAACATTTTCACATGATGAAAGTAGGATTCTGTTAAATCTCCCTCACAATGTAGCTGTAAATCCAGTCAGCCATAAAAATAAATATTTGCAGTGGCATAATCTTCTCCTCTGAGGTTGATAGCAAAGAAATTTCATTTGAGTGTGGTCCACGATGGATAGATGATGTGAGGCATGGACTGGAATCCCATTTCTCTTGTTCTAACATTTACCTAGTCTGTTCTGCAGTGTCTGTAATATGAATTTTTGGCTACGATACATCTTTCTGCTATGTATTTGTATTTTTTTTATTATGATTGGAGATCTCATTTATGACATGTAAGTACTGGTAGAGCCATAGCCTGTCATTAAGGGCCAATGTTTTGTGTGCGGTGTGGTTTTCAAGGATGTAACACCAACTGCCAAGCAGGGGAAAAGTTTGCAAATCGCTATGGAAATTATTCAGTTCATTCATAAGATTGACCTTCCTTTAAAGAAGAGTAGGCAATACTTAAAACTGCAACAAAAAAAACTACCATTTCTGTCTGGGTAAAATTAATATAGAACTTAAACTAGTGAAACTTCATGCAATTAAATATATCATTTATGGCAGCTTCATCCAGACAACACCCAAAAAAGGGTGTTATTACTCACATTATCACAGTCACATCCACATTATCACATCTGATAATTTGGATACTGAGAAGAGTTACAAAGTTGGCTCAGATGTTATCTAATGAAGTTACAACTCTAATACCACAATTTCAGAAGTTAATAAGAAAAAAAACAGAGGTTGGATCATCAACTCTGGTTTACATCCTACCTAAACTACAGGCACTACTGTTACCTTGGTGAATCAGCTCCTAAGTAAAATTTACGTTAAGGGACCTTCAAGAAAGGAAAATTCTGGTTTGAATCCTCTTATCATCCTAGTTCTCATATTTTCATCTGGATTTTGAGGACATGATTTAGGTTGGTGTTGACCCAAGAGCTCTATAATTTCTTAAAAAATATTACTGCTGAAGTAGTTTATTTAACCTCTTGAACATATAAATTTTATCTACTTCTTGATTTAATAATATTAATTATGTCTGAGCTGTCATATTTATTCATTGTACCCACCAAAATTAACATTTGCAATTTACATCTTCCACTCAATTCTACTCTTTCAGATTTGGATCTTTTGCAGTTTCCATTCCCTTTTTTAGTTGTTGGCTATTTCAACACACACCACTCATAGAATGAATTATATTGCTGTCTGAGGATGTATAAGATAAAGAGAGGCAGGATTTGGATCTCTGCTTACTGAATATGGATAATGTGTATTTATGTCTTCTTTTTCTTCTGGAGCATGGTCTAACATTGATTTTTTTTTTGCCACATTCTCTACTTCCTTGTCTTGATTGGACTGTGTAACCATCATAAATTTTGTGTAAAATAAATTTTGTTCTCATTTAAAATGTATAATGTTTATAAAAAAAATAATTGATATTTATATCATATATATCTAATAATGTTAAAAGCTTGGTATGTGTAATTGCATGGTTTTTGTCAAGGTTGAAGTTCGACGACATATATGGAGGGGGGATAGGCTAGACTAAAGGAAGTTCTTTGTTCGTTTTTTTCATCGTTCAGCCGTGAAGAAGTTAAGTTGGGTTGTGATGGAAGTGTTGCTTTTGATTGCAAAATTGTGATGGCGATTTTTTCAAAATTTATAAAAACAAACATTTAAATATTTTGTGTGTGTTAAATGCTAAGGATTTTGAGGTAGGAGTTGTTATTTTTTCCTTTTTTATATATTCAGTCGGACTGAGATATACAAATGGCCAGATTGTAGTATATCACTGATCGAGAACTTTGTAAAACTTGCAGTATAAAAATATTTTAATGGGACAATATAATAAAAAGCAGAAAGATTTATTTGTAATATTATTTATTTTTTTTTGTTTTGTAAATGTTTGTAAGTAAAATCCCTAGTTGCGTAAAAATGTCACTTCCGAGACTTTTAGTAGTATAAGTGTTTCTTTTATAAGTACATCATTCAGGAGTTCCCATTTATTTTCTTGTATTTTGTAATTTTTTTAATTAAACAAGCACGAAGCTTGCAACTGTTTGCAGTGATCATAGGCCAATCTTTATCTCTATGTGTGATGTTGCTGCTGGCTTGCTAGGCTGTGGAGATGGCTTGTTAAAAGGAGAGATTGGGTGACATATATGTGTAGATTTAACTAGGAGCATAATCTTTATGGATGTGGTGATGTTTTTAATCAGCTTGCTGATTATTAATTATCAATAATTGTAAATGGCTCCCTCTGCAATCTAAAATCATCTGGAAAATCTAAGCAACCTCTCATTCTTTGGTAGAATGATGATTTCTGTCCAGCGTTTAGAAAGTATTGATAGGCATTGTGGAAATTTAATTACAGACACTTACCTGAATGCCTTTTGCATATCATAAGCTTGTACAACCTCTTACGTTTTTGTAAGTCATGGAGCCATTATGTAGGTTTTATATCTTGGACTACTGAAACCTCTGGAGAAACCTTTATGTGGTTTGTGACCCTTAACCAATGCACTCCCCTGCAGACTGACTCATAATGGCACTCTGATCAGATTCTTAGCATATAAATTTTGAATGTTTTAGCTCAATTTATTGTTCTTCATAAAACTGCTCAGAGTTTAGGAGACACAAGCTACAGATGAAAATGACTCCTATTTTAATTGTTAATTCAAACACTGAATTGTACATTCTTTTTAAATTTGATGGAACTAATGTTTTTGTAAAAAAAGTTCCTGTGAAACTTTCCCAGATGATTGTAGTATTAGATCTATTATAATTTCCCATCTCTTAGATGTAACATTGTAGCATCTTTTGACCATCTATAACAGAATATTCTCTGAACCAGGTTTTCTCCGCATTATATTCAGAAGCCTTGGTCATATCTAACTTAAAACCTGGGAAGGATTGCCCTTCTAGCTAACAACATGTAAACAAGTGTTCTTCTCAAAGTGTCAGTCAGGTTATAATAACAGATAACAGTCAAATTATAATACTGTGTTGTGAAATGCCTGTTTTCACTGTTAAGAATAATATCCTCTATGTATAAAACCAATAGCTTCATATCCTATACGTATAACACCAATAGTATTCACTTTCTTTGTTGTCTGCTGCAATCTTCAAACTTAAAAATCAAACTCAAACTTAATTTTTTCTTGTTAGATTTATACCTGCCATCATTTTTTTCCTGTCTGTTAATATTTTTCATTACTTAGGGAGATTTGTCTACTTAATTATAAATTTTACTTTTAAGTAGATATAATATGAAATACACAAACCTGATTTTTTTGCAAAAAGTGTTACCGATTCAAATTAGATGCAATGAATATTACACTGATGATTCTAATCATTGTATTTTTGTAGATTTTGGTTTCATTGTAGATGAGATGGTAAGACATAAATATTTGGACTGCCTTATAAAATTAGTGTGTTTGTTTCTGAGTTGTATGCCGTTAATAGGGGTTCTTAATCTTGTTAGTCCATGATAATCATATTTTGATTTGGATAGATAAAATTCTTTTGGCTATTGTTTTAATGATCTGCATAATATATATGTGACTTTTAGCTGAATACGATGTAATGACAGGATATCAGGCATTGAATGTGCAGATAATGCCTCTAAAGAAGCCGGCTTTTACAAATCGTGTCAGCTTTAGATTTCAGCCTTGTTTTCATCTAACTTTTGTGTGATGAGCAGTTATATTAGTGAACTGCTATTGTCGAAAATAGTATGCCATATCAAGTCTTGGTTTATACTGTCTTGGAATTCCTCCAGCTGGACAGATTGCCAGGAGAAAATTGTGATTGTTGTTTCTGAATTGCACATATAAGAATCATTATGGGTACCTGATGGAATCTGGTGACATCCTGTATCTGAAAGATTTAATTGCCATATCACAGTTAATTACAATCTAGTTGATTATTTGCTTATGTGGCCTTGCGGTGTATGGTCATGCTAGTTGGTTTTATTCATGGTATGCTAATGAACGGTAACATATCCTTGGCAATAACCGGAATTTTTTGCAGAGCATCCATATAATTTAGCTCCTGTCAGTAATTAGGAAGGAAGCTCTCTAATGAGCTCTTTTAGTTCTTTTTTTTTAAATAAATAATTTAGTTTTTTTTGCTTTTTATTTTATTGTTGTTATTTAGTTCATGTCTTTTAAAATCTTTTTATATTATTTTATTTATATAATTACAATATAAATGTTGCTTCCACCTTCACTTATATTGTTATACTTAAATGTTTATGTAGCCTGTTTCTTGTTTTTTTATTTCTGTAGGTTATAATAGTGTTGGGCCTCTACACCCGCACTGAATTTGTTGTTTTTTTTTTAAAGATTTTGTCTGTGATATTGCTTTATTCTTGTACTTTTATTAAGCATTATTTAGTACTAAGGTCTTAATGTGGTATTTGTTTTTCATTTTATGTATACTAAAATTTTGTTGAGGGTAATTATAAAATTTGTTTATCATCCTGTAAAAAAAAAAACTTTCATCTGCTTTTTCTTCTTCTGGAGTTTCTTTACTAGTAAAGTTTCTTTTGTTTTTATATCGCTATTTACAAAATGTATTGTGTGCTTGTTTATGCTATCATTTTTAGATATTCTGTAAAATTATGAAATTACTCTTTTATGAAATTACATCATTGGTTTTTGGGCGTTATTAATCTTTATGGTTATTAGGGTATAACAAAAAATTAAATAGGAAGAAAACCAGCAATAATATGTATATAAAAATTCTGTATTTTTTTTGACACTGTTCAAGCTCTTGGTTACTTATACAATCATAAGCAGAAGGTTGTGAATAATCCTCCCAGGATTACATTAACTTTTTGCTACAAATATAATTTACTTTATGGTCTATTTTTAAAATTTTCTGATATAAATTACTTTACATATTTATGTTATGAATTAATTACTTTAATAACAAATTAGTGATGAAATATTTAATTATTTTAACTGTTAATGAATATCTATTTTGCCAAACTTAAATAATAAAAAGAGGTATATTAATAAAACCTTAGACATACATATATCTTAATATTTCACTGAGTGAATCAGAAAATTATCTAAATCTAATTATCTAATTATTCTCCTAATATGATAGTCTTTTTTTTAGTTTAAATGATTACATCTTTTAAAGAATTTTGTAAAGGGAAATCCCTCTTTACACTATTATTCAGTGTTTTATGTATCGCTGAACATAATTAAATTGTACAGGGAATGGTATTGAAAAATCACCAAAAACTCCTGTTCATTAAAATTTTCATGTTCATGAAAATGTTATATTGATATACCAATATCAGTTTCTAACAGCAAAATATATTAAAAATACTGGAGCACTAAAGCTTTGCCACAAATGAAGTTTTTCAACTCCAATTCAGTTGTCATTTCATTCCATTTTTATTTATGTTTTTCTTCATAGTTCTCTGTTATTATTGTAAACTCAGGTGTTTGTTTAATTGTTTAGATTATTATTGCTTTTCATAGTATACATGATTTGTTTTATTAATTTATATTAGTTTTTTAATTTTTTTTTTAAATTTACTTATTTATTTAATTTTACAGTTTTTGTGCAACTTTATCTGGAAGTGAAAGTGATATGAGATTTGTCTATTGTGCGGCTTGCATCTGTTACATGATTCAAGATTGGTCTGGTATGGACAAAGATAAAACTGTTGATTTTATTTTGAATAGTATGGTTAGTATAGCTGGAAATTTCTCTTAACATTATTTCTTTTTTAATAAGACATGATGTATTAAATATTTCATAACATTTTAAAAGTTGTCTTTTTTATATTTAATGACCAAATAACTTTGAATGAAATTAAAAAATTTTTTAAAACATTTTATTTTGAAAAATGAAAATTTTTCTTTACCATTTTTATTGTATTCTAATATGTTCACACAGTTTCTTGGCAAACACAGATCACTTCTTGGTAAATAATGTGCCTTAGACATGCAGCCTTTTTGGAATTATTATCAGTCTTTGATAAAGCTTCTCTAATAAAAGAATTATATGAGTGTAAGGAATGTAGTGTAGGTTTTAATAAATTATTGCTGATGATTAATTCACTTGTATAATCGTTTGCAAACAAGTTTAGTGGAGTCATAAAACTGTGTTGCTGCTTTTTTAATATGTATAAACTATCTACAGTTTTTTCCAAAACCATTTCCAATTAAAATATTCACATATGTCAGAAAAATTCTAACTAAACAGATGTGCTATTAAGCTTAATGACATTACACTTTCAGTTGTAGTTATATATTTTAAAGTGTGCAGATTATACATTTTTGTATCAATTTAAAAGACATTGAATCATATTAAAATAATTTGGTTTGCAGTTGAATTTTACATCTTAAGTATTAAGTCACATATTAGTGAATAATTCAGTACTTGAAACGCAGACAAAAAAACTGTCTTTCCTTTTTGTTTATGAAGAATACAAATACAATAAATTTAATGACACTAGATCGTTTCTTGATTATGGTAGCTGTAAATAGAGCACTTGAAAGAGGTATACTTCTTGAGGAATTGAAGGATGTTATTCAAACTTTTAATGACGGAAAGTGCTAACGTTATTTCTTTTTACCGAAAAATAAGATCATCTAATTGAGATGGTTGTTTATGTAATGAAAAGAATCTCTAATATTTCCATTTCTACATCAAAGCCTCTGACTTCTGGGTTAGAACAATTTTTGATGATAATTCTATTAAGGGATTCATCCTAATTCTGAAACTTAAGAAACATTTATGATAAAGAATTACCATTGTTCTCTCTTTTAAATTTATCTATTACCTTTCTTACTAAGGCTTAAAAACGAGTATTTTAGGAATTGTGTAAAGAGGCATTAATCCAGACTTGACATTCTAACAAACTAGAATCAGTTAATATTGTGATTGGCCACACTTAAGGAGTGAATCTGTTTTTTGATATACAGTAAAATTGTTTGGTCATTTTATTGTGATAATTAGGTTTTTTTTATTATAATTTAATTAAGTATCTGTTGCTGTATGTCTCAGTTTTGAAGTTAAACAGCCAGTTATTTATTTAATGTTTAGATTTTTGTTTTTATCAGTTTTAATTTATGTTTTTTTCAATTTTTTTCATTCATTATCCTGATCTACTCTGTTTAGTATATAACTGGATTGATATTTTTTCCGCTTCTGATTTAAAAGTTCTTAATCTTGAATAAAGTTTGCAAAAGAAATGCAATAATTTTTAATAATGTGTTATGAGTAAGAAGTGCTTGTAGGAAGAAAATGATTGCTGATTATTTTATTTTTAGTTTAGATGGTGAATCAGATTTTTATTATTAAAAATTTTATAGTTTAATAATAGATACTTTATAACTTACCATTTTATAATATTCCTCATAGATGGTGGAATGGCTCCATGGTGGAATGATAGTGCCTTTTATGTGGAAGGTTCTGGGTTCAAATCCTGGTCAGGCTTGGCATTTTTTATACACTACAAAATTCATTTATTATTAACTCATTGTAATTGGACAGAAGCTTCATATTAATTTGAGAATAAATTAATAATCGTTGTTTAATCATAATTATATTTAATTTTGATATCAAGTGTGCATTGTGATAAAATTAAAATTTTTCCATGTAAAAAAATTCCTGTAAAAAATAATGATTACATTAAATTATTGTATTTTTTTTTTTTTTTTTTGTTTCAGTCATATGATTTTGGATTTGGCCAGAGTCCTGGGTTAGAATCCCATGGTGGTAGTACTTACTGTGCCGTAGCTTCATTATTTCTAATGAATAGACTGCACGACACCTTTGAAAATAAGCAGGTTTTTAAATCATTTATTATTTATTGATTGAACTGTTAATGTGCATACTGAATTTGCTGTAATATAACTTGATTAAACCTTTAATTTTAATTAATATATTTTAAACAGAATTATTGCTATTATTCTGTTAATCTGTTGCCAGAAATTTAATATCTTAATTTGGACAATGATGAATTGAATATACCTTTTCTTCTTTTCTGAAGATTTGTAACTTCAATTTGTAATAACTTACTCAATTTTTCTATGCCAAGGAGAGTAGTGTATAATACAAACATGGGTATGTATGTATGTATGTTTATCAGTGCCTTCCCACTACTTGAAAGGCAAGACTGTTTATGGCCATAAAAAAATGTATTATCCTTGGACCATTTAATGTTTAGGACAGTTGAATTTTGCTTTTTCTAACAAAAAGTAAGATTATTATAGTTAAAAGATTAAATAATTAATCTAGTATTGCTTGGGTTAACTGATAGTAAGCTTTTTTCCATAAGCTTTTTATTAGGATTGAAATCCTTCTTAAATTATGTACTTTTTTCTTATTTATGGAAATATGTTACAATGTATATGAAGTACAAAAATATGGATTCACAGGCCAGCTTATTTTTCAAATAGTTCTAAAGTTAGGATTTTAGTGAAATAAGTTTTAACTCTCATGTGATGACCAATTGAAGAGATATTGTCATATTCAAGATTTCCATAGAAATATTTATCTTTCACAGTTTTAAAAAAACTATTTAAAAAATATTACTGAAAGGCCTGACTGAAGTGTGTTTAAAAAAAGTTGAGAGAGATCAATTTAATATTTTTTAATTAAAAAAAGTTAATCAAAATTTCAGGATAGTTTTTCCTTTATAAAAGTTTTTAATTAGTGACAAGACACATTTTCATTGAATAGTTTTAATTAATTGGGTGTAGAACAAGGTTGGGCTGGTCCGTGCTGAGAATAGTAGTATTTATAAAGCTAATGCATTCGTGATGTGATTTGATAGGAACTGCTTGTGGACTACATCAGAAATTTTTCCTATCTTAACTGCTATCCAATAACTTAACTACCTGTTGATCAGGATGCCTAAACCCTGCTGGAAAAAAATATTTTAGTGTAAAAAATGAAAATTTCACTAGAATTTAATTATCTGAGCTTTCTAATGAGTAATATGGACATAGTTTTTGAAGGAAAATGAAATAATTACTATAAGTTATTCTATATGACTTGGTTCTATCTGCTACACTGGAAAAATAAGCGAGGAATAGAATTCCAGAATGAATGTGAAGTAAGGAAATATATATTAATATTTTTTTTCAGCCACTCCCCACAGCATAAAGGAAATATTCTTAACTTTTCTAGGCCTAAGCCCATCTTCAGTGATTTTTTTTTTAAAATCTACATTTACACAATTAAAAAACACTTATTGTTCAAAATATAAAACATCTTTAAAATTTATGGAACAATTATTTGTTCTATCAAGAAATCAAAAACATGCTATGATACAGTACTGAAAATAATTCATAGATGATTAATTCTTGAATTATTACAGTACTGTATTAGTAACAGATAGCATGTTTTTGATTTCTTGATTGAACAAATATTTGTTCTATAAATTTTAAAGAGGTTTTATATTTTGAACAATAAGTATTTTTTACTTGTGTAAATGTAGGTAAAAGGGAATTAAAAAAAAATCACTGAAGATGGGCTTAGGCTTGAAAACATTTTGATGACATAAAAAAGTAAAGGTAAGAATGTTTCTTTTATTCTGAACTTTGCAGAGTGGCTGAAAACAAAAGTATTACATATAGAGAGAGCTAAGTTTTGCGTACAGAGGATATGGGACTACAAGAAGTTTAATTGAACTTCTTGTAGTCCGGTGACTACAAGATATATTATTTTACTGAAACTAATCTTTTTTAGATTCATATAATTCCTCTGTGCTATTAAATTATATTTAAACTCTATTAAATAAACCACCTAGTACAGAATATTGAGATAAGATATATCTTCCTTAATTTTATTATGAAAATACTTGCGCGGGATCCCCCACATCCTCAGTCATGATTGAAATAATTCCATTATCGGATAATAGAAATCTAAAAATAAAATAATGAAAATTGCATGTTATTTTATGTTAATCTGCAATTTGTTGCAGTTTTTATGTCAGTCTCCCTCAAACACTGTCTGATGGTTTTTCAAACTGAAATTTTGTTTGTATTTATATATTTTATATTTTTCTAATGTATTTAATTTTTTGTCATCTTTATTAATTTCTAAATTTTTTAAATAAAATTTAAACATGTATATATATATATATATATAAAATTTAATTTTACTATTTTTGTTATAACTAAATTTGAGTTAAAAATTATTTTACATTTTTTTATAGAAAATAACAATTGATTATTAAAAAAAAAAAATAGTTGAAATACTTGTGTGACAAACTCTATACTCTGTGACTAGATGTATAATCTAACATGACATCATTACGCAACAACAGACAACAACAGAGAAAAGATTCAGCAGAGAAAGATGCAAAAAGAGACAAAAGCGTTTTACACTTAGCATAAAATAATTCACTTATATTCTTAGTAATTAATTTTATTTTATTTACAATGGAAAGTTATTTAACAGGGTTTATTCCATCCCAATTTCCCCTTGTAACTACAATGTATTTTTTAAACATTATAACATTTTTATTTTTAAGGAATTTGTCAGTTGTCTAATATATACCTTCTCTATCTATCAAAATATTAAAATGTCGTGAGAGTTTTCTTAAAATTTTCTTTACCTATCCATTGTGTTTAAAAAATGAAAAGAAGGTATTTCCTACAGTTGCAATTAGTAATTATTTAGAGATAAGTATAAAATCAAAAAGAACTTGTTTTAGAGTTATGAGAAATTATCACAAAAAATAACTTTTCAGATGAATGTGCTGGACAGTATAAAAATTGTAAATATTTTTTGAATCTGTGCTACCATTAAGAAAACTTTAGAATACCTCCTGAGTAGCACTTTATGGCACTGCTTATGGAAAAAAATATAAAATGATACTGGAGGCGCTGTTTAAGTGGCTAATAAAAAAAATAAGGCTACAGAACCCATTTGAAAATAAAATTTTAGTGACCGAAGGCGTGTGTAAATATGATATTGAAAGTATTGCAGAATCACATTTAAAGCTATATCAACTACTAACTTAATTGAAGTAAAAATATTTTGAAAGATAAATTTAAAAACATCTTTCTTATACTGATGGTAAAAGAACAGTATTAAAATATCTGTATAAAATAATTTATCCTCATATTAGTTTTATAGAAAAGTTTTAGGAGAAGATTTGTTTTATCCCATGTAAAAATAATTTATGTTAAAAGTGGCCATTATTTCAAGTTCAGTTAAATTTGCGCAAGTAAATGATAATAAGTTATGACTGAGTGTAGTTTAATATAAATGTGGCACCCTAATAACCTTTTTATTCATTTTTTTTTTCAATCTAATAGTCCAATTATATCTAATTGTTAAAAAATGATAAAGTTTGGGAGAAACTTGAAATGTAGTGAGATAAAAATCTTACCTCTGAAGCCTAGTGTAGCAGCTAGACCTGTAAATTTAATTCTGAAGTGAACACAAAAATTCACTGCTGCTCAGGAAAAGGAATTTATCTAAGATAATTTGTTTCATTTTATAAATGTTTAATGTAATCTTAATAATAAGCAATATTAATATGTTTATTAGATACTATGGTTGATAGCAATAAATTCAGTGTAACATTTGAAAATACCTTTTCAAAATAATGAATTCAGTCAGTGCCTAACTAAAACCTAAACAACCAAATTTATTACCCGAAGTAAATAGATTTTTATCCAAAGATATATCAACATAATCTTTTGGATTATCATTGAAAAATTTTCTGTATAAAACACTGAAATAATTAATCTGATTTACGACAAATAAGCGATAAGCGGCAATTGTTGGTTTGAGTCAAACATAACAAAAAAATATGAGAAACATAAACACTGCCAACAACCTCTACGAGGAGTACAGTTGTAAAATTTGAAAATGTGTTTCCCTTTTTTGGACAAGGTTGTAATGTACAAAATTATCTGTATTTTTTAAATATGAAAGAGGGCTTCAGTAGTTTAAGACTCGGTTTTACTTGTTAAAGATGGGAATTTTGCTCTTTTTTAATATGGTGGCTTATTAAAAAAATAAACTTATTTTGGAAATCAAGATAAAGATGTTAAAACATAATATTTTTCTAAAAAAAAAATTATTTCTTATTGTAAGGAAGATTAATTAATGTAAATAAATTTATTATTTCATTAAAACTGATTTGATGATAATAAATTTGTAAAATCATTTTATTAAAATTGGTTTTAATTTTATTACTCACCTTTTACTTGCATGTGCTATAAGTAGTTTTCTTTATCAAATGGTGTATTGATTATAGAATCTACTGTTTATTTTGTTTGTTTCAGTTAGAGGGTTTGAAAAGATGGTCTTTGATGAGACAAGTTTGTGGATATCAAGGTCGTCCCAACAAGCCAGTTGATACTTGCTATTCATTTTGGGTTGGTGCTACATTAAAGGTAAGAACCAATCAAATAAATGTAGATTATGTATGGATTCCACTTTCTTACTTAATAATTATGGATTTCTTATGTATACATATTATCATCTTTATTCCAGTTTTAATCCCTCTTCTTTGACTACAAAAGTGAATTCATGATATTTAAAATACTTTTGAAATAGTATTAGGAGTTATTAATGCTTACTATAATCTGCTAATGTGTTATATTCTTGTTTGCTATTAAATATTCATCAAAATAAAATCAATCGCACAAAGCCTGTACATATTGCTGCGATGTAGAGTAATAATTTTAATTCTTCTCATAAGTGTTTAACTTGCAGCGATTTTGTGAAAGTTTGGAATGAGTGCATATTTGGTTAATCTGTGTTAATACACATGAAGAGATTTGTTTGTTACAAATGTTACACCTAAGATTTTAATAAGATTCTTACTCCTGCATTCTTTATAATAAAAAGGAGTCTCGATGCAACAAATTAATTAATATTTCCAACTCCAGAAAATGTCACAAAAGTTCCAGCATATCCTTAAAGATTAATGGTGAATTATTTGTAATCTTTCTCAGAAAATGGAAATTGTTTATGGAAAAACAATGTTTATGTTTGAAAAAAGATTCTAATTAATGAATTTTTCTTAAATTGTATTACATATAAATTTTTTCCTATGTTTTTAATTATTAAAATGAATGATTTATTTGATATTACAAAATTCTTAATTGAACTGAGACCTATAGGCAGCTTGCCCGTATGCTGCGAGAACCCTTTAGCTTATTACCTCTCTAGATTATTAGATCAGAATGTGTTCTTAGTCTTACCTTGTATTTTTTATATACTAGAAAATGAGTTTTCTGTCATGAGAAAAATAGACTTTACTATACACGGATGTCATGTATAGTAGTTGCATTATAAATAAATAATGTAACGTAAAGGCAAAGTAAAAAAGTAAGTAAAGGCAAATTAAAAAAAAAACAGATTGGTTTCTAGGAATCAGTGTCATTAAATTAAGATTGATATGCTCTGAATTTGAGTTGTAACTTCCTTCACAGAAAGGTTGACCTTCTCTTTTCTTTACATAGGAAGAGTTTGTCCTCTTAACCACCCTAACATCAACAATATGTCAAATGCATCAATCCCTTGAATTTTATATTAAGTTTTATCAGTTTGCCTCAGAGAATAACTGCTTGTTCTAAAATGGTAACTGATGATGAGAGCTGGGCTTATGGTTATTACCTGAAGTAAAACTGTCTCATTTGAAAAGTCCAGCCTCACCAAAATCCAGAAATCCAGATAATTTACTTGACATTGCCTGATTGTGGGAAAATAATTTGTTCCATTGGTTAACTTTCAATTCCAGCCTCTAATTTAAAATTTTGAGAAAGCAATATGAAAATTTGAGGAGATATCACTTGACTTGCAATATTATAACCATAAAAAAGACCTAGCTCGCGCTGTTTTCAGTTCCCAGCAGTTTTGGTGTGATCAACGCAGCTATCATCCTTCTATTTCCATATTCACCAGATTTTATGTGATGACATCTTTCTGTCTTCTACATTGAGAGTTTAGCTGAAATGCTTGCTGTCTTATCATTAAGGATATACAGAAGAAATCACAGGTATTGCTTGACACATGAAATAGAATAACAGATACCATTTAAGCGAGCTAGGTAACACCGTAACCGGTTTTTTGGTTCATTATCGCACTACTTTTTTTAATAATATTTTTGAAACCTCATGTTTGACAGTTGAGTGAGAAGGAAATTAGTAGAGTCAGACTAAACAAATTAACAGTTTTGAAGAAAGTAAATAGGTTTGTATTATGTAACAATTTGCTTTTAACTTACATATACTCTCTTGGTATAAATTTATGCAACAAACTGAACTTTTTTATATAGAAAGGACTACTATTCCCAATAGTCAAGATATAAATGGTGAATTTTTTTTGCACGAAGATAGTTTTTACACAATTTAAATTTTCTGTTGATATGTTGCTGTATTTATCTTCAAACTAGAAATTAGTACTACATGTAAGCCTAAGAAACAATTTTGTCAAAAAAGAAATTTGTATTTGTATTATACTAGATATGAATGATCGAGTAAATAATTATATTGTGAATACTGTATTTTACAGGATAGTGATCATTTACCGTTCTATATTCTATGTATTAAATAGCATTATGTCGATTATCTTAAACAAATTTTTATGAATTCTGTGAAGATTTTAGATTTAAGCAGATTAACTGTTAATATATTTAATATATTTTGTTTATACAGCTACTTGATGTTTTCCATTTAAGTGAACCTACAGAGAATAGAAGTTACATTCTTAGTACACAAGATTCAATTGTTGGTGGATTTGCTAAGTGGGTTGATTCTATCCCAGATCCACTGCACACATATTTGGGTTTGTAATCATTTCTTGTCTAGTATAGATCTTAAGAGGTCAGTTGCACTGTCCTCTTGTACTGTCATATTTTAATGTTAATGGATTTCTTGAAAGCAAATTTCATTTTGATGATTTCATGTCTTTATAGACTTTGTAATTTTGTGCAGAGTTTTTACTTAGAGATCTTTTTTTGTAATTCTTTATTGTTAACAATATGGTTAAAGCTTATAATTATCTAGAACTCTATAAACTCATATTAAAATGTATATCATACTATCTTATGTAGTATCATACTTTACATTTTAAATTTATGGCATATAATGATCAGATTGAAAAATGTTTGAAATTTGGTTGAAATATATTTTGAAAAATACTATTGGCAAAATTTGATCAAACAAATTATCCCTCAGGGACTGCAGTATATAAAACAATAAAACTTAGTTATTCCTGAAATTACAGTGAAATTTCACTATAAAGACATCAAAGGGACCAACAGTTTTCACAACTGTAATAAGATTTTTATTACAGAAAGAGTAAAAATTGTTGTATTTTCAACCTTTTTCATTCGCTGGGATAAGGTTTAGAATTTTAATGTAAAATAAATAAAAATTTTCATTACACAAATAGAATGTAAACATGAAGAAAAGAAACACGTCCTTATTCTAACAGAAATGTAGATATTAACTTCTGAAAGTATTTTGATTAATAATGTAATTTTAAACTACAGCATTTCAAAAATACATGTGAAAATATAGATCGATTTATGTAGTGTTCGCCGGCCTCCATGGCCGAGTGGTAGCGTCTCGGCCTTTCATCCGGAGGTCCCGGGTTCGAATCCCGTTCAGGCACGGCATTTTTCTCACACACGCTACAATTCATTCATCTCATCCTCTGAAGATATACCTTAATGGTGGTTCCGGAGGTAAAAAAAAAAAAAAAAGAAAAAAAGAAAGTGTTATGTGTGCTTTCTGAGCTCATGCTATTAGTAAAAATAATGAAAAAAGTTAATAAACATGGGTCCAGAAACACTTCAACAGCTAATGAATGATTTTGCCCTGATTCCTTGGCAAAGAGTGAAATAAACCTGTACTGAAATTCCAGGAATCCAAATTAGGGGTAAACTTGATGGTTTCTTGTATTCTTTTCTTCAAAAAATGGAGTTAAATAGTTTTCAGAACCATATCTCTTTTAGTTTTCATAATATCTGATATAAAACAGAAAAATCTGTTGTCTAAAAATACGTTTATATAAAAATTAAAATTTTAATTCACATTTGTAAACAACATTTAAATGATGCAGTTGTATTACAAAAGTAATTATCTAAAATTTTGTTATAAAAAAACATTTGTATTACAAAAATTTTATTAAATGAGTAGTAAATGCATAAAATCTATTATCAAAAATTGTAGAGAATTTAATTCTGAGAAGGTTAAAGTAAGTAACCTAAAAAACAAATACGAGTTCAATAAATTTGATTTTATTACTAACCCTTACCGTACGAAAACTAATAAATGATATTAACTACAAAAAATGAAGTTAACTTACAACTGATATGTTTACATACAAATTGATAAAATTTACTGTTAATTTAAAAAAATCTTTTGCAGCGGCATATGAAATATGCTGCACAATTTACTTTTACTCTTGTGCACAATACTTTTCATCTAGCTTCGCGTGCAAAAATCTGTTAGGTGATCTTGGTGACCAGGAATGTGCCCCACCCGCTGCAGCCAATCCATCACTCTGGGAATTGGTCGTTTAATTGTACTGATACAGCGCGTGAGAAGTGGGGAAGTGCACCAATGTACCTTCATTGTAACAATAATTGTAATACACTCGAATTTTTTTTTTTCGTGATGTGATTTCATTATAATTTTGCTTTTTAGTATTTGTGTTAATTTTTATGTTTATTATTTTCTGAAAAGATTTCTACCGTAAAGGAAGATCCACTTATAATATAAAACTTGTGTCAAAAAAAATCTGTGCATTTAGGATTACAGTGAAGGGGGAAAAAGCATAGGCTGTAATTACTATGAAAATGAATGATCAGATAAATTTTTTTGTTATAATTTACATATACATTTAGGTTACTTATGACTATATTTAGGTTATATGTGCTTCTGCTTAAAAGTAAAGTTACACAAGCAACAAGTTACAAATAGCATGAAAATTCTAACATTTTGAAAATAATAACACCAATTATAAATTTTAATGGGACTGATAAAAAGTAGTCTTTGAGACCTTTTACGTACTACCAATCAGACAATTACTCGCACCCTAAAATTTTACTTACTGCCACAACACAAAATACTGTACAGTTAATAATTATTATATTTTGCCATGATGTAGGGGAATGAGCATGCTTTTACAGTTGCATTAACAGTTCTGTAAAATTTTTAGAACAGTATTTCAATTCTCTTGAATAATCTATACCTCATGACAATCCATGTTCTGTCAAATGGATACTGAAAAATTGTACACATTACAGAACATCTAAGTGAAGGAAGCCTGTATTTTTTCATACAAATGTGTGTATCTTGATCAGCATTTTAGAAATAAGAAAAATAGCATTTGTTTATAAACAATTTTACCCGATGCTAGGTGTACTGACATGAAATGCTGCTACATTGTAATAGTTCTAAAAAAAAAAATAAGACATGAATTTTTGCCGAGCAACATATGATGTTGCAGAATATTTAGGTTATAAAAATAAACGTCAAGCAATAGTAAATGATATAACTAAAGAATGGGAGAGTGTTTGGGAATTGTTAAAGGTTATCTGTTGATAGAGCTCTTTTAAATACTGTTTGATCGGAAGCCTCATGTAATTCTCATTTCAAAATCTGGTTTGTATTTGCTGAACACACATTCTAAACAAAACAGGAAGCTATTAAATTGACATGCTGGATTTACAAAAGTGTGCTACCATCATGAAAAACCTGAAAATATTTCATTGTGAAAAATGAGACAATTTGAGTAGACAGTTGACGGTTGCTAACCGAATTCTGATTGAATTTGGACAAAAACTGCTTGTAGCCAACCAATGGAGAATAAGCTAGACAATAAACAGAATGAGCAAAACATGACTTTGTGGTTGACTAGTTAGCCAATTAGGTCTGGGATGTAATAGTCAAACTGCAACAAAATAATGAACTCCATTCACTAATAATGAGTGAACTGAATTATATTGGATGTAGAGGGTGAAGTGGCATTTGGACATTATTCATTTACCAAATTTGTGAAGAGGTTGGGGGAGAAAAATCCAAACATCAGAGAATGGTGCAAGAATGAATTTGAACTGTCGAAAAGAGATCATATTGATTGTGTGGCTGGAAATAATATTATAAAATGTTAGTAAATGTGGACAGTAATCAGTTTAGTTTCATGAGAAAATGAGTGATAACTAATGTATAATGTCTGTTACATAAATTACATATAGCAGATCTTTAAAATGAGTTTCAGTTTCAGAGCAAGAGTGAATTTTTGTTTAGATTGCTCATAACTGTAGAGGGTGTAGGTAACTTTATAATTTACCTTAAGAAGTACATATAAAGAAATAAACTAGAATTGATAATTTTTTCTTTTTACTTTTTATTTATATATAAAATGTATTAAATATAATTTAAAATACAACTGAATTTGAATTATTGTAATTTGAAATTTTTGTTGAGTTTGAATGTTTGTTCCATTCATTTTTGTATCTAGTAATTAATATTAAATTAACTATCTAATTCAAAATTAGAGTATATGTTACTTTTTAAATATTGGAGTTTACTTAAGATTTTAATTTTATTCAGTACTTAATTATATAAACAGCCCTACTTAATTGTTTAATGGTTTTTTTTTGTTCTAAAATACATGTTATGTTTATATTTGTGCTTAAATATTTTACTAATATTACTGTTAGATTAAAATTAAAGCCGGATTATTTAGAATCAGGACTTATAAAATTCCTCTAATTATAATTTGTAACAGTCCTTGGATTTCAAATTTATTAGGTTTTACTATATGATAATTTGTGTTATACTACAATATATAATTTTATTTGATCAAATTTCAATATATAGTTTCCTTGCCATGTTAGTGCATTTTCTGAACTTCAAAGATAAAATTTCAAATGATCAAATGCACATAGTTAGATGCTTAAAAATATTATTGAACAATTCTTCTCGAATTAAATCATTTTCTTTTTTGACCTGCAAACTGACCTTTTATTATTTTAATAAAATTATAAAGAACAATAGCTGCTTTAATACTACGGTTTTCTCTTCACTTAGAAAAAAAAACCAAAAAATTGGTCTGAAAAATTAGTAATTTTGATCCCAGCATTCCAAAAACCAAATTCCTCACTTTTCCATGCTGATAATAAATATCTAATTGAATATTTTATTTCTCCTCAAATTTTTTTTTTTTTTGATATGCTGCACCAATTTTTTTTTTGGAAATGCCTGATTTTCAAGAAAGTAGGAATATTATTCAACATTGATCCAGATTTTGAAATTTACAGTTTCTTGTAGTACATGATTTTCTAAAAGCCGATGATCAAAACAGCATATTATTGCTACTATTTCTTCTTGTCTTTCATACATCAGTAGTCATAACATGCCGTTAGCATTGACCCTTAGCAAAGACCGTTAGTACAACTGTAAAAAAAGCTTTGTAATTGTCAAGTAAAAATATAACCAATAATTCCTGAAAAAATTGGTACAAAATTTGGTATAGTGAGAGATAGAGTGTACTCGTTCTGCTAACTTATTTATACATGCAAGTTTTTCACTAGGAGTCATATTTGTGGTGTTGAAATAAAAATATTATTGAGTTATTCTATACACATCATTGCAATTTAAGTTTGTACATCGTATAAAATATGATAATGATCAATCATTCAGGCAGCAGTTGAACCTCTATTTTCAAATCACCACTAAAGAAATAATTTTCAAAAATTTCTTTATAAACTGCTTTGGAATTTTAATTATTTTTGCAAAGATAATACAATGCTTTTTGTACCTTGGATCTAAACTGATGTTTTTTTTTTCTTTCCATTATCTTACTATAAAGAGATGTGGAAAAATTTCCATTTAGTCTTCTCTCAAAGTATGAAAAAGCTATCATCCCGAAGCAGTATGAATAAAAGCATAACATTTTCAGTTTGTTTATTTGTTCGACCCTTCATGAAATCGAATGCTCAGTCAGGATATTTTTGCTATCCATAGAAGAAATCAGTTTAAAAAAGCCAGATAAACATTTTGATGGTAAAAAAATAAAGCAGGTCCTGAAATCAATTTAGAGTAATCAACACTTCTGGAATAAATGTGGAATCTCCCCAGAAAAATCTGAGAAGAGGGTTTATGATTTATTGTGGAACAAAGCTACTGTAGAACTTCGATGGCTAAGAAATACCATTGTTAGCTGCAAAAAAAAAAAAAAAACTGTAATGACTTCAAAATGGCTAGGACTGGAAGTTAATCAGTGTGTGTTTAATCAGTTTTGTAAAGATTAATAATTGTCATCATTACAAAGAAATTCAGATCTGGAATTTTTAAAATGCAAACATTATACCTGAACCATACCTTCTGCTATGACCAACTACTCACTTAATTCATATTCAAATAACAGAAGATATTTACAGTAGTACATGACAACATTATAGCAGTAAATAGCAAAATTGTATATTAATAACTTTCAAAATTAATATTATTACAATGTTAGTATAATAAAATTTGTGTTTTTAGTATAAATCAGCAGTATTTAATTAGTACAATTTTTTTTGTAATTTAGTATTTACAGATTGAGCCTAAACTTTTTACAGATTTCTCAATAAAAAAAGAAAAAATTATATTTGTTACTTTCAGAAGATATTTGTTTCTGAAAGTTGTAATTAAAAAAATTTTGCTTACAATATATTTTTTATTCTCAATTTATATATCATTTTTAAAAAAAATGCTAGGAAATATTTCTTTATTTTCCTGTGTAGGGCCTCTTCTGAGTGAAAAAAAGAATATGTTTGTTTCATAATTACTTTAGTATAATTAATCTTTCTGATAGAAGTATGGCTTCACTGTAAATTGTGTCTTTTTTCTTATCTGTGATATAACTAACCTTGGAAGACTTTGAAAATTTTCAGGGCATTCAATCAATTGATAGTTGCCGGCCTCTGTGGCATGAGTGGTAGCGTCTTGGCCTTTCATGTGGAGGTCCCGGGTTCGAATCCCGTGCCAAAAATCCGAATCCCATGTGGCATTCTTCACACACACTAGATGGCATTTTTCACACACGCTACAATTCATTCATCTCATCCTCTGAAGATATACCTTAACGGTGGTTCCGGTGGTTAAAAAAAAAAAAAAAAATCATTTGATAGCAATTTTTTAAGTGTATAGATTTTTTTAAAATTGTTACATTCATTAGTTACTAGTATCTATGATATCTGTTAGTGAAGGGGATGTATCCATCCATATATTCTTGATTTTTCTTCTCCTTAATTACCATCAAAACCTTATTGTCATCAGAAGATGACATTAGTTTTAAATAGGTTAAAACTAGGTGAAGTTTCCTGAAACCAGTGAAAACCATTGAGCCCACCGGGCTGGTCTAATAATTAAAGAGACATCGCAAATCAGCTGATTTTGAAGTCAGGAATTCTAAGGTTGAAGTCCTAGTAAAGGAAATTACTTTTATACAGATTTGAATACTAGATTGTGGATATCTGTGTTCTTTGGTGATTGGGTTTCAATTAACCACACTTCTGAGGAGTGGTTGACCCTGAGATTACAAGACTTCATTCACATTCATACATCTTCTTTCATTCATCCTCTAAAATAATACCTGAAGGTGGTTCTGCAGGCTAAACAGAAAAAAGAGAGCGTCATTGATTCAATGTTCAGTGTGAAAATAGGTTAAAAATAATCTTGCATGCTGCTGATTGCTGATTACTTATTGTCTGATGCTTTGGTGTGAGCCAAATAAAAAAAATAATGCATCACATATCGTAGCAGGCAACTAACCATCACATTCTTTCCTATGGCTTGTATGATTGCTTTGCTGGTAGAACTCCCCTGTTGTCTTTTTGTTACAGGTAAAATAAACTTTCTTATTAATAAATATACACCATATTGTAAATTCATTAGATGCATAAAAATGAGTTATATCAATTTGATTTCAAGTAAGTACAACATATAACATTAGGTATGGAAGAAAATACTGAAAAAATGAAGTAAAGTTGTGTAAAAGTTTAGCTTTTATGAGTGAAGTGTTATATTTCATCCTAAAATATGTATTTAGGCTAATGTAAAAGAAACACTTCTAGAAGGCCCTATGAATCTTCCTGGATATACCATCATCCACCTTTTATTATTGGTAATAAATACAAAAACCATTTAGAGAAGAAATTTGTTTGAACATTTTTACAGTTGACCAATACTGAAAATTATTGGCTTGAAAATAAGAATTGAAGCCATCCTTTGACACTGCATATTGATTATACAAAAGGATTAAACTCAATTTTTCTCTATTTCTGATTTTTTGTTGTTGTTGATTATATAGTTATTTGATTTATTATGACCAAGACATTCCTCATGCATTTGTTAATAATAAAGATTAGATAGGTTAAGTGATGGATAAATAAAACCAGGCCCTTGCAGCAGCAGATATAGAAGTCAGCATACTAACTACTACTCTATACCAACTGACACCGCTGTAGATCACTTGTTCACTTTTTATAATGAACAATTTGTCTTTATTTACCAGAAGTAATTTTTCTTACAGAAATAAATGAAATTACATGCATCAATTCTGTTCTCGTTACTCCAGCAGCTGAAAGTGGCGGCAGCTACTCTGTTGCTAAGGTAACATCTTGTTTATTATGATGGGATTAACATCCTTTTCACATCTTAATCTGTAGAAGGATTTAAATATTTCCTATTCAAATTCTGTTATAAATGTATTACAAGCATCTGAAAAAATAAATTCATCCCTGTGCTTCACTTTTTGTTCAGATAGAAACAAGAAAAAAAGTAAAAATCTTTTGAAATCGCATTTTGGGACATCAGAGCCATAAAAAGGATTGATATCGTGTGTGCATTCAATATTTATTTTGTGTTCTAAAAGGTTAAAACAAATACATTCATCATATGTATATATATATATATACATATGTTATTTTACTTTAATTATTTTAAGATTTATTTTATTCCTTTGTACTGTTAATTACATTTAAATTCTATTAAATAAACCACTTAGAATATTGAGATATGACTTGTACCTTAATTTTTCATAAAAGTGACTTTTCAGGATCCTGCATCCTCAGTAGTCATGTTTGAAATAATTCCCTTAGTACATAATAAAAAATTAAAATACTAAAATAATGGAAATTGCTTATTAATTTGTACAAGTATTACAATTTGCAGTTTTTACAAGACTTTCTCTCCCAAACACTGTTGATGGTTTATCAAATTGAAATTTTGTTTTCATTTATAAATATTTTTGTAATGTAATTTAATCTTATGTCATCTTTATTAATCATTAATATTTCTAAATTTGTGTTAATATTACAGATAAAATGTTTGTTAGACGATCTGCCATATTAGATAAACCTAATTTATTGTTTTTGTAATTTCTGTAATATTCAAGAAATCTAGTTTCAAATGATTATTAAACCCACCGGGTTGGTCTAGTGGTTAACGCGACATCGCAAATCAGCTGATTTCAAAGTCGAGAGTTCTAAGGTTC
>JAAAKQ030268250.1:0-10656 GCA_010016005.3 Zanna intricata | reverse complement strand
AAAGAACACCGGTATCCACGATCTAGTATTCAAATCCGTGTAAAAATTTTTATCTTTACTAGGACTTGAACCTTAGAGCTCTCGACTTCGAAATCAGCTGATTTGCGATGTCGCATTAACCACTAGACCAACCCGGTGGGTTACAACAGTATTATATTATGTGATTATCAACCGACAGATTGCTTTAAAGTTTGATGATTCATTCCTATTATCTCAGGAAAGGTTTCAAGCCAAAAATCGAGCCCCTAACTCCCTTGCGAATGAAGCTTTTCAATTCAAAGATCTGTGGACTTCAATTACCATAGTTATTTCTTTTCTGTTCTTTTGTAATTTGTTTTTTTCGGATATTATTTAAGTCTGAATACTTTAATTACTATTTATCGATATCATTCTTACAACCATGAGGATAACGAATACAGCGAGCTCCATGGGGCGGAGACTGTGACTTACGGGAAGTGCTATTGTTGTATAAATAATAATTCGATAATACGGAGGACCGCATTATTAAAACAGAATTGTTACAATTCTACATTATCCTACCGTTGAATGATTTGTGGAGATTAGTTGGATTTTCCTTGCATCATACACTTTCATGGATGGGCGTGGTTCTTTCAATAAAAAGCATATGAAGGAGATTTGGTTCTATCCTTTGAATGAAATTATTCGTATTGAGCTGTGGTTCATCTATGGGTAAAAACGTTTTGTCATTTTAACATACACTTTCTTCTTTATCTTTGATCCTTTAATCCTTCATCTGTTTACATTTCTAGACGGGTCCACACTTGGTTTGATATAGATCAAACCAAGAGTATATACACCAAATAGACCCGTATATTGATATAAATCCAAAGGATAGACTTTGGATCTAAACTTTGGAAATAGTGAATATATTTGGTGAGTTCTGGGTAAGGGCTGCTTCTTAATCGATTTAGCAACTCCAGATTATTGTAGGGTGGCTGTAAAATAAGCTATGGCTGAAATACCTATTAGATAAAGTTAGGTATTTCACTTAAATTACAAGCAAAAATACAGATATTTATCTGTATGTACCAGTCTATGATATAATACTGTAAACTGCGTAGACACAATACTGTGTCTACTAAGGCTGTGTATTAGTATCTATGATTCAGATATTTACCTATATGATACTAGTATTAGACCTACCAACAACTAAACAAATTTGATGATATTACTTTAATAAGTCCTTACCTTATCAAAATCACAAATTATTTCATTTAATAGCCTCAAACATTCTAAACCTTGTTTGTTCACGTCATTTTCATCATAGAATTCTTTATAATTTGGTATTGAAGCAAACATTACGGCAATACAACTATATCTTTCATGATATAGTTCCTGAAAAAAAAAAGGAACAGTAATAACATCTTTTTAAATTTTATACAAAGTATTGTAATAAGAAACATGATAAAAAAAAATTATTATAATAATATTTTTATTTGAACTTTACAATAAATTCATATTAATAAAAATCCAGTATTAATATTACCGGGGTATAAAATTTATCGTAAAATATTATCAAAGTTGTCGGAATGATTTCTTTTAACTTCCGGGTAATTTTCACAGAGTAAAGATTACATTTATTGCTATGTATAAAATAAAAATCGTAAAAATATAACTCGTAAAATATAACTAGGTAGTCAAATACGATGATGGAATATATGTGAAGAGGAATTTATTCAGTAAATATAACCTACTTTTATTTCATAATACTTCGTATTCTACTATATTAAAATCAAATATTTCTCTTGAAGTATAGAAATAAATTGCCATTTCCAGTTTTACCTGGAAATCTAGGTTGCGGCTTTATTTTTACTTACTTACCATAGCATAATCTCTCTTGTTAACAAAACGTAATTAATTGTCTGCAGTGAAACATTTTCAGGGTATCTAAATTTTCTCTTCAAAAAAAGTCTGAAATGGAGCAATTTTACCTGTTGACCTGCTTTCCAGCAGACAATAAATTATACAGTTAATAAATTAGATAAAACAAGTTTGTCCACGTATTTATACATTTTTCACTATACATATACAACTAATTTAGTTTTTAACTGCTGATTAATTCGGCACAGAATCTAACAAAGAAGCTTTTACGTGTAAATATGAAAATGGAAATTTTACAGCATGTGAGAAATACCATGCCTAAACAGGATTCTAACTCGGGACCTCTGGATGAAAGGCCGAGACGCTATTACTCCGTCACGTAATCGGTGGAATATATTTATTTTAAAGTAATTTCTAGTAATAGAAAACTATGCTGATTTTTTTTTGGCCAAAAAACTTTAACCTTTTTTCCCTTATCGCTGTTTTCAGATCTTTTTGATTTTGATAGATCTCGTCAGTTTCAATCTGAATTTTTTCTTCAATACCTTTGAATCATGGATTTTCTATAGTAAGCTTCTTTCGATATTGAGAAATTTTTCGAGGTTTGTGAGATGTAAAGAGCAAACAAGCAATATGCGGCCACCGCCAACGGCCGGTCGTGGCCACCGCCAACGGCCGTCCAGTCACCGATGACTAATAAATGTTATCGAGATAACTAGTTGTGTATTTGTAAATTCGCTTGGAACGGTAAAAAAAAAGTATTGGCTACATCCCATTTTACAAGGTATTTTTCAAAAAGCATATTTTATAATTTGTTTTTGATATGCGTCAACATGAAAAAAAAAAAAATTTAAATTTCACAAGAATACCAGTCAAGAATTTTAACACGTTAACTGACGACTACGAAATAATTCGTAGTTGGATGATTTTAATCGCGTATGTCAGCTACGAGAAATTTCGTATAATAGCATTAATTCTATAGCCCCAGCTACGAATATGCTCGTACGGAATCTAAGTAGTTAACGTATAGTTGGCGTACAAAATAAGCAAGAAAAGTCAGTTTGGCACAAAAAAACAAACATTTTATTTGACTCGTATTTTACTCGTATCGGCTTATCCCGTTCGTAGTCGGCAGTAGGTGACATAACTGTAATCTCATACGCCGACCACGATATAATTCGTATAACGGTTTCATGGCATAAAAACACTGCTTGTAAACTGTTCTGCTAGGGAAAATTACGTGAAAAATATTTTATTCATTTACAAAATAAATATAATGTTGGCTTAGAAGATCAGATTCGAGCAATGTTGCCAACTACGGATTATCTTGTAGTTGGCAGTTAACGTGTTAATGATTTATTAAATAAAATTACAGACGACATAAGAGGTACATCATTGGGTCTGTGTATAGGAAATCTTTGTTAGAATATTTATCGGAAGACAGATCCCATAAACTTGATCTTTTTTTAACTTCAGAAATGAATTTTTCGGTATCGAAATTAATTCCGACATGAAATCAATAATGAATGTTCTTTTTTATAATAAAAGAATCAAGACCGAAAACGAATTTGAAAAATATAAGTTTGCACTTTTTTGCTAAATAACGCATTAAAATTACAATTTATTATAATTTTGCAAATGTTTTACAAAACTGAACAGGTCGCTGTCTGATTTTTTACTGGCCAGCTGGCGTGCCTTTTGTCCCATCACAGTTAATACAAATTTTGGCTACAAGATTTCGGTTGTTTGTGGCGGCCAGAACGACAAACCTCTGATCGCAGCGGCCAGTTGGTGGCACCGGCCATGCGCGCGTTCATTCGTTCAAGTTCCATACAAATTGGTCGCTTGCTGCCAGCTGCTTTCCTGGCCGTGACGGTAGCCACGTAAGTGCGCGTTTGCCCTTATATTTCATTAAGATTACTGGTATTAATAATTCTGTGTAATTTCGCGATCTTAGAGTAATTTTTTTTTATTGTTAATGTCTTTGCTAATAAATTTGAGGTTCTCCAGTTTTTATATTAAAATAAATTATTTTCCCGTTTATCTTTAAGATTTTAAAATTAGTTTTATTTTATCGTCAATAATTGGTGAATTAAAATAATTTCAATAAAAATAAAGACTAAAGTTATATTCTGTTATGACGTCGGCGTTAAATTTGTTGACTAAATAACTATAAACATATTCTTTTCAAAACTTTAAGTAAGATTATTTCATATACTAACTTATTAATTACTAATTATTATTAAATTAATAATTTAGTCGATGTTAGTTTTCTATTTATTTGTTCCCTAACTTCCCTTATTTTCTGTTAGTAATGTATCTATTTTATTTACTATGAAAAGAAATACAGCATTAAATTATATGATTCATGTTGCTTAGTTCCGGTGGAATAATTGAACTAAAATAATCTATTTTAAATAAAAATAATAAGATTCTTACCTGTGTGGCTCGTGTTGCTAGAAAATGCTGAGCTACATGGGCCGGTAGAATATTTTCTAAAAGTATTTTATTTATTCCCCTCATTGTTTCAACTTCTTCTTGCTCAACTTTAAGTTTGGCTTTCCATAAGAAATCTGTTCTAGATGTAAATTCTATTTGTCTATCAAGCACATGAAATAATAATAACACAACAACCATCGGTACCCATATTTTGAATTGCCAAGGAATATCTGATAAACTGTAAAAATAATAAATATAATTATTTAAAAATAAAAAAAAAAAAAAGGTTAACTTGAATTTTTTTTAGCACTATAAATAGACCAATTTAGCACGATTTATATAAAGTGCTCTTTTATTTTTGTAATTTACCACAAAACACATTTAATTTAAAAAAAAAAAAAAAGAAGTAATTTTTTATATATTTAAATAAAGTAGAAGCACATGCCAAGATTTAGGGGGATGTAAACGTTTAGAGGACATCAAAGGAGTACAGTACGAGTTATTATCGTAAAAAATTATATAAAAAGTTGATGAAAACACTTTTTTTTATGCTTTTATAAAGAAAACATTTCTTTTGAATCCAACTTCTAAGAAAACAAAAAAGGGAAAGGCTTTTCATAAAAGGTACGATTAATATTTTTTATAAATTTTCCTCTCTTTTTTCGATTGATAGAATGTTTTTTATCACTTTTATTATGCCTAAAAATTCAATGAAGTAGATACATTTAAAAGTTAGTACTAATTTTACATATACATACACTATATGGATGAAAGTTTTTTTTTTTTCATTTAGAAAAGCCACAATTTGTTCACGATATTTAATTTTTTTTGAAAAACAATCGTTTGTTATTTATTTTGTATTATACTTTAAAAACTTTCTTTTGTTAGTAAAAATTCAATTAGATTACCTGAACGAGATGAATAATTTTGTTTTGGAGTCATTAGTCATTTTATTGATTTCATTCTAATCTCCATTCCGAGTCAGCAGTCATTTGATTAGTTTGATATTATTTTCTATTCCTTTTTGTTTTGTGTTAATCTTTTAACCTCGACATAATTACTTCATCCTACATCATCAATTACCTTTTTTTCTATATTTCAATCTTTATCTTTCTTTTAAATTATTACCCTCTAGAACCCATCTACTGTCAAATTACTTAAATCTAGCGTCTTAATAATGGCACAATTCTTTTACTTTATTTACTCACTTCTATTCATCTTTAGACGTTTCAATCTGTATTTTATCGATTCAAATAATTTTTCTCATATCATTCGGTAATGATAAATTAATAGTTCTCGATTCTTTTCTTTTGATCTTTATTTTACAACCATAAAGCGCTACACTTCACACAAATATTTTAAAGAAAATTTTTTAAATTCTACGATAAATTTGAAAGTAGATGAATTCTTTTGTGATGAAAACTTTCCTTACTTATGCTAATCTGCTTTTCCTATATGTCTACTTTACTCCGTCTATTTTTTATAATTTTATTTCACAAACAGAAAAATTCTGTATTTTCTGGATATTATTAAATCTTACTTTAATAATAATTTTTTATTTCCTCATTTCTTTAACATATATGAATAAATAGATATTTAAACCAAATCTTTATTTTAATAAAAATATGGCTTTAGTTACGTTTTGGGATCTTTTCTTTTTCGAAAATCCCCCCCCCCAAAAAAAAATACAGTTAATTTTTAACTAGTTGGCCAAAAATCGATGTTTTATTAATATGCAATAAGAATTAGTGGAAATATGCAAATTTTATAAATATAATCTAACCAAATATAACCTACGCTCGCTTCGCTCGCTAACCGTACTAATTAACTGTAATGTTATGAATATTTAAATTCCGTAATTACTGCAATTATTTATTACTTAAATAATCAAAATATTACTGTTAATTAGTTGAGGTTAGCGAGCGAATTGAGCATAGGTTAAGTTTGGTTGATTATTTATAATTTATATAATCTATAATTATAAGTAACAATGCTTATATTTTTAATAAGTAAAATATGTTAATATAGAGAATGTTTAAAATGACAAGTATAAAAGAGCGTTAGGTTATTGGGTTATTTACATACTGACAGGTACACTAACACATACACATACCGCAGGTTGGAATGCTGAGTGAATGGTTGATTATATGGGTGAGTGGGTATTTTTTGTTTCGTTTGTTTCAGATATATCGAGAAAGATGAGTGTTGATGACATCTCCAGTAGAAGATAGAAGATTCCAGAAATCCTCCCATAGACTGCGTTATGCTTTATTGCGGGTCCAGTCTCGGGGGGGAGAAGAGCGGTGAGGGAGTTTAGTCGGTAGGGGGCAGCAGGCTATGGAATCTGCTTAGTTGCTCAGACTAAGCAGACTCCATTGCTTTAATTCGCTGGGTTTGACTAGCTGAAGGTGGTTAGCGTCCCTGGTTCGGAGTCCGATATAACTCCATGATGATCTCATGGAGCGTGCGTAAATACAATCCTTCGCAACTCATCGTAAAAAAAAAAGAAAAAGAAAAAAAATGGGATATTTCTCCAGATTTTTTTCGGAATTGAAACAATTCCATGTTCTCAACTAATTCTTATTGGATAATAAAAATACGTCAATTTTTAGCACATTGCTTAAAAAATTAACAGTGTTTATTTTTTTTTTTTGAGTGGAAATTCCGAAAAAGATCCACGTTACGCAATAAAATCCCTTGAAAAGATTATTTCAGTTAATTAATGAGGTTTCTAATAATTCATACTTAAAAAATTTTCAGTAATGCATTCCAGGAAAATAAATAGCTTAAACAGGGTTTGAAAATTGGACTACTAAGTCAATATAATTCCACACTTCAGTGTACGAATTTCATCGTACGAAATCATTACGTATGTAATGATTGTTGAACGATCATTTAGTACAATGTTCTAACTAATTCCACTTATTTAAGTCACACATATACCTAGTTTTTAAAGATTTCCCTATGTGCAAATGTGTTTACAAAATTATTCAACCCTTTAAATGGTTGTCAATGTCTTTACAAAAACACTTTAATATGAATCATCTATTAGGGTTGATTTATTGGGGATGATCTATTAGGGTATGATCTATTAGGGATTAGGGTTGATTATAACCGTATTGTGTTGTATGACAGTTTTCATTTAACCAATCAAGATCATGATTTTATGCTAGTCACTAATATAGTTTCTTCGTAATTCATATCACCTATTGATTGATTGTCACCTCTCATGACTATTCTATCTCAGGGTGATAATTCTTGAGAATCTTTCGATTTCTGAGAATATTATCCTTTGAAACTTTTAGAAACGGTTTAACACTTTTGAAAAATTTAGTATTGTTTTTTTTTTTCAGGATTTTTATTTTTGTATTAATTATAATTTCTTGGATTATAGTTAATAAATCCGGCAAAGTTTCACAGAATATTAATAGCACGGTAATTAATAATAATACTTATTATTATTATTATTTATTTATAATTTAGTCAGAATTGTTACATCAAGTGTCGAAATAAAAAAAAATTCCCAAAATTTTGGAAAAAAGTTAAAAAAATAAAATTTTGGAAATCTTTAAGATTTATCCATAACTTGGAAAAAGGATTTCCCCTTAATTAAGCACGCATAATTTAAAGGATCAATCCGCGGTCTTTACAATAGTTTTAGGTCCAGTGATCATCAAACTATGTGGAATTCTTAAATTTGTATATCGCTTGAAATATATTTTTCCATGAAGTTACTAAATCTTTTTTTAACAAGATTACATGATATATATATACACGAGTATATATATATATATATATATATATATATATATATATATGTTTAGTGCCAACCGTAACAACTGTACGCGATCTTACATGAATTATAAATCATTTCTAAATTACGCATCAATTCTTAAAAGCAACAATAATCCCATAACAGATATACTACCGAGAAAATTTATTTTTAATTGTCTTTTCAGCTGAACCGAATACACTGTTTTATATATATGACCATGTTAAATTCAATAAAAATCAGATAACATTCAAACGTATGCTTCATTTTTGGCTGGTTAACTAACAACATTACTCAAAGAGCAACCAACTATGACTAATATCTCTAGTTTCTCAGGTTATTTATATGTGTCACAGTTTTAATAAACGTTGGAAAAAATGATGAAAGTCTACATTTATGTTGCCTTTTTGTTGTGAAAGAATTCGTTACAAACGGTGTTTCAATTCAGTTGAGGTAAACAAGATAATAACATTTTTTTTTAATCTTCAGTCATTTGACTGGTTTGATGGAGCTCTCCAGGATTCTCTATCTAGTGCCAGTCGTTTCATTTCGGTATACCTCCTACATCCCTAACAATTTGTTTTATATGTTCCAAACTTACCTTCCTGAAAAATTCTTTCTATCTACCTGTCCTTTAATATCAAAGCAAATATTCTAGGATGCTTAAGTGTAACTTAAAAGTCTGTTTCTTCTTTAAGCTATATCTTTCGAAATGCTTCTTTCTTCCTCAGTTTGACAAAACACCTTTACATTTGTCCATTTATTCATCCATCTGATTTTTAACATTCTCCCGTAGCACCACATTTCAAAAGCTTTTAATCTTTTCTTCTCAGATAATTTGATTGTCCAAGTTTCAGTTCCATAGTAAGCTACGTTTCCAACATATAGTTTCAAAAATGCTTTCCTGATCTTTAAATTAATTTTGATGCAAGAAAATTATATTTCTGACTGAAAGCGCCTTTCTCTTGTGTTGTTGGGTATTTTACATGTCTCCTGATTTGTCCATCTTAAAAAATCTACAATAATTTCAGTAATTGTAATAATAAAACAAGAAATATTAAATGTCATGAATGCAAAACTAAAATTTAGTAATTTTCTACATAAATTTCGACATTAAAATTTCTTTACTAGAATTAGTTGAAAAATATATCTTTAAAATGTATTTATAAGTAAAATAAAATATTTATATTACTGGATATTACATTATAATATAAATAATAAAATTAAATCTAATATATATAAATAAATATTAGGTAAAAAAAAAGTTGTAATAAAAATAGATACTAATAAAAAAAAGAAAGAAACAAAAACCAAAAAAAACTATTACAATATAAGCAATATAACAATACTAACCTGTCCTTATGAAATTCAAAATATGATTCGAATAAAGGATGTGCACTGTACAATGCTAAATGCATTGATGCTGATATTACCATAAGACAAAGTTTTAATATAAATCCCACTCGAAGAAATACAGATATAGCTGCAAGCGATATTGCTGAACTGTATAGATAAGACTAGAAAATAGATAAAAAAAACCAATAAAACACATTGTAACTAAGTTTATAATTTCAAGTAAGATATAAATACATATTTTTATAACTTATTGTTATAAATATACGAGAATAATTTTTTTTTATACATGTTTGATGAAATATAAGAAGACTAATAAATTCAAGTTTCATCAAATAGTATTCCATCAAATATTCAACACACCGAGCTAGTCTACGGGTTAAATTGTCATCAAAAATTAGTTGTTTAATAGTTGATTTTCAAAGTCGAAGGTTCTGAGATTTCAAATGCTAGTAAAAGTTAGTTACTTTTGTATAGGTCTGAATAATAAACAATGTATATCGTTTTATACTTTGTTGGTTGGGATTCAATAAGGATAATCTAGTATTGTCTTACACGTCTCAAGAATGATCAGCATGGTTTGTACAAGACTTCATTTATATGTCATAGATATCATCCTTATCTCATTAGTTTAAGGAGGGGGGTGTTTTATTGTTCGTTAGTTAAAGAGATCGCAAAGAACACATTAGTAATTGTAGTATGTATAAACTACAATAATATATTTTTTTTAATCTTATCACTTTGTTTCACATATTTCAAAGTCTTTTTTATGTGAACAACTCAAACGATATATTTTTTTAGGAACTTTAAATTTTTTTTAAATGTTAATTATTAATTATATTTAAATTATGTACATCTGAAATCTATTTATAATATCTTCTGTTTTTTTCAATCCAAATATTTTAGAATTACAAAGGAGAAAAAATACCAATCAAGCACGTTATCCTGCTCTTTAAGTAATATAACAAAAAGGAATAGAAATATATATATATATATATATATATATATATATATATATAAAGGTTAGTAAAAGTAAATAATTAATAAAACCAAAGTAAAACAAAAAAAAAAAAAAAAAATGAAATAAATTTTTTTATTTCATA
Organism: Zanna intricata; assembly: GCA_010016005.3. Taxonomy (NCBI): domain Eukaryota; kingdom Metazoa; phylum Arthropoda; class Insecta; order Hemiptera; family Fulgoridae; genus Zanna; species Zanna intricata. The sequence continues at coordinate 147 of JAAAKQ030268250.1, read as the reverse complement.
TTGTAAAACAAAAAAAAAAAAAAAAATTGAAAAAATTCCTGGTAAATAGTTCTTCTATATTTATTGTTTTAGTTATTTTTTATTACTTTTTTACGTTTATTTGACTCATAAAAATTGAAAAATAATTAATATAATGCTTTTATAAGT
>JAAAKQ030268228.1:0-10656 GCA_010016005.3 Zanna intricata | reverse complement strand
TACTTTTTTTTGGCACTTGTATATATTTGTTTCTTGTTCTGCTAGTTGAGCTAGAAAATAACTCAGAAAGCTTACCACAGTGATGAATTAGAGATTCATAATCAAAAAGCTGTTGCAGCGAGAATGGAGCATATTTCACAAATTTGTTTTTATTGACAATTTTTAGTAATCTTTTTGCAATCTTTGCAGTAGTATTATTTTGGATTTATCTGCACCTCCCCACACAATGTTTCCATAGCTAATAATACTATGGAAAAATGAATAGTATAGAAGCTCAAGAGTTTTCGCTTCCATATATTTTGACATTTTGTATAAGACATAATAAATATCTTGTCATCTTTATAACATACTGTATATGTCTATCCCATCTCATATTGCAATCAAATATCAGACCTACATGATTCAACTCTGTTCAATTGATCATTATTTATTACAATACTCATATCAACTGGCACACTATCACAGTAATTACCAAAAGTCATGTAAGCAGTCTCCTTAACATTTAATGATAGCTTATTTAAAGCCAGCCACACTGCTACCTCATTTAGATACCCATTCATGCATCTCTCAACCTCTTCCCAAGTCTCCTCGCATACTATAACAGCTGTATCATCCGCTTATGACATTATTTTATTCACCATATTCACTACCAGATCATTTACATATATTATAAAAAACAACGGCCCTAGTATTGTCCCTTGTGGAACATTTTAATAGCTCTAAAATCACTGACAGCTGTTTTCTATCACTTAAATAATTTGATATAAGTCTGTATGCATTCCCTCGGATGCCATAATTGTGCAACTTATCAAGAAGTATTTCATGATTGACAGTGTCAAAAGCCTTTGCTAGATCTAGAAAGGCAACAGCTATTGGTTTACCTTTATCCAATCTATCATATATCCTTTCAGTTATACAACTCGGTGCATCTTTTGTACCAGTATTTCTGACAAAACCATATTGGTTTTTGGAAAATATATCATACTTTGTAATGAAATGTTGTTTTCTATTATATGAAGTTTTTTCTAGTATTTTAGCAATATTTGATATCAGCAAAATTGGTCTATAATTACACACTTCTCTCCTATCACCGGATTTGAATACCAAAACCACACCAGCAACATTTAGAGCATCAGACCATATTGAAATTTCAAAACAAAGATTAAAAATATGCTTTAAAGGGTCTAAAATGTACCTTGCCAGAGTTTTTATGGTTAATGTATTTATGCCATCAATTCCTCCATTTTTAATCTTCATATCTGCTATTATCTCAGAGATTTCAAATTTATCAGTCGGTTTGAGAAAAATAGTGTTCATACATAGGAGGCAATACAATTCTTTTTCCCACAATAGTATCAGTTTTACTACTCAAAACAGAGCCAATACTGCAAAAGTAATCATTCATAGCTTCCGCTATTTCTTTTTGGTTATTAATTAATTTGCCTTGATCTATAAAGATTTGCTCAATATTACTACTTTTACCTACTTTTTTGCCTAATTTATTGATTATGTGTTTCCACAGCAATCTAACATTATTAATATTTTTCTCTATCTTTTCTTTTCATATTTACTCTTAGCATAACTTATGATTCTTCTTAAACGCCTATCGTAATTCCTGTATCGAATCTATATTTGCCTGATCGAATCTATATTTGGATTTTTCAACATTTTTAAATAGTCTTTCTTTTTCCTTACAGGATACCATGATAGCTTTGGTTATCCATTTACTACGCGGCTTATATTTATTTTTCTTTTGATTCACAGTAATTTCGATTTTTCTAAACAATTTTGTATTTCCTTAATTAACATATTTAAAGCTAAATTTGGACCATGTATTGATTCAATATTACTCCAATCTTTAATCTGCGCAACTTTATCGAGTTTCCTGTAATTAAAATAATATTTGGTTTGCTTATCAATTACCAACGGTGACGAATAGAGGAAAATGGTCCGTTATTGGCACATTATATTTGATTGACCTTACATATACAGATTCGGCCTTGATAAATATATTATCAATACATGTTCCTATACTATCGTTGTTTAGTCTATTACTATCCGACGGTCTAGTTACACCTGTGTAACCAGGAATAAATCCATTGCCTAAGATATTATTAAAAAATTCCTGACTGATTTCATTTTCTTCTAATATATTAATATTAGAATCACCTATTATTAGATGGTTCTTAACATTCTTTTTATTACGTAAGTGTTTATTTAAATTCATAATAAATTCTAAGCCAGGAAGATTGTGCGATCTCTAAACTGCTGATATTTCTAAATTTATATTATTACTAAGTTTAATCAGAATATTCAAAATTTTTAATCTATTTCTACATTATAGACTGTATGTTCGATATGGTTGGCGATATATACAACTACCCCGTCGGATTTGTTATCATTACTACAATTATATTTCATACCCAGGCAGCTTTAAATACCAATAACAGCTTAAGATTCCACGTCTCAGTACACACTATCACATATGGTGTAATATTCAGTCTCTCAATAAGAATACAAAGTTTATCATAATTGGCATTTAAACTTCTTATATTTACATGCATTAATTAATTATCCGTATTGAATGTTTCTTCATTGAGAGTATGAAGATATCACAAATAATTTCTTTTAGTTCAAATGTATCTTGAATGTCTTCAATAATGTCCATGTAGACTGGTAAAATTCCACGTTAAAGTTCAGATCAGTCATGATCAGTGTTGATGTAAGCGACATCGATGACACTTGCAGCATTACCGCCGGTGGATTCCTTTGTTTATTTGTTTTGCTTGTAGTCTGTAATACAAGAAATATTGGATAATCAGTCATCTCAATCAATCTTTTTATCTTTGTCTTATATATGTGACACTTGTCAAAATCTGTTGCTTCGTGTTTTGAATTATAATTTGACTTGATCTACTATTATGATAAACACAATTTGATCATTTAAATTCTTGCTTGTTGCACTTAACAGTTTCATGATTTCCTGCACACTTTAAACACTGCACCTCATAACCACACTTTTTTAAACTGTGACCAAATGTAGAAAATTTATAATGCGGCTTTAAATTAGCCACATCATACACTCTACAACTCTGATAACCCATAAAAATTTGATTATTGTTCTCTCTTGTCTGCATATATATTTCAGCTGGAACCTCCATTATAACTGTATCCATATTTGAATTTTTATTTGTATATATATGTACTACTTTCCTTTTTACGTCAAAATCACCAAAATTTCTGTTATTTATGTCTTGTTCAATTCTAAGCTTATCCATATTTTCATAATTGACCTACTCCAACAACTTTTATTTTTGGTTTTCAGTTAAAACTTTAAGAGTCAGATAATTTAGCTTTTAATATTTCCTCAGTTGATTCTGCACTATTTACATTCATTTGATTATCAATTCATTTTCATTTTCCATATAAATTTGTTTAGTCTGTATTGATTTGTCTTTTATAATGTAATGAGCAACTTTCTCCTTTATGTCAGTTTTATCATCTTTGTTCACTCTTTTTATTATTAATTTAGGTACTTTTTTTATGCTGTGGTTTGACACTCCTAATAACTTCAGTAAATGTATGCTTCTTTATTTGCTGTTGTTCACTTAAGTACATTTCCTTCATTTCCATGAGTAATCCATTTTTATCAGTTAATTCTTCATTAAGTTGCCTTAGCAGTACATTTTCTTTTTTCATTACTTCATATTCAGCATCACCATCCAATATAGTTGCATCAAACATAACACGAGATTCTTCTTGTATTTCTTTTAATATTTCTTCTTGACTTTGGCTTTTAATTTTAGCTATAACTTCTCTTGCAAACTACATCATCGTGATTTGAGGTTAGCTTACAGTCCGGACATATTAACAGTATATCACTTATAAATATTGTACTTTTTAACTTCATAAAATCACCCCTATCATAAACCGATTCACATTTTTAACAAACAACAATAGATTTGTCTTTGGATGGCACTTGTAAAACTTATCAGAGAGTTTGTCGGGAGGTAGGTTGTATCCCTCCCGACGCCATCTTGATATTATTGATAACATTTAGTAGAATATAATATAATGAGTGCTTTTTTCTTTAATTCTTTCTTTATATTTGTACAATAAATAATTTTTAAGTTAATGTCATGCTAGCTTCCATGGCGCAAGTGGTAACATCAAAGCCTTTCATCTAGAGATCCCCGGTTCGAATCCCGGTCAGGCATGGTATTTTCACATTCGCTACAATTCATTCATCTCATCCTCTGATGATATACCTAATGGGAAAAAAAATTTTCTAAAGCAGCACCTCCACCAATTTTAGCTACAAGCTGCCACTGATTTCATATTAATAAGTATCTTATTAATTTCCTAAGATACTCAATTGATCTTTGTAAATTATTCTCGCTTTACTGAATAATCACTAGAATTGTGATATAAAAAAGTATAAAGATAAAGCTATCTCCAAAATCTTAAGCTATGTATTTCCATAACCTTATGAGAATTATTCATATAAATGACTAAATAAAATTGGATTGAAACTATACCCATGTCTTATACTTATCGATAATTTTGCCTTTTTCACCATACTTTCACGCCAGCCTCTGTGGCATGAGTGGTAGTGTCTCAGCCTTTCATCTGGAGGTCCCGGGTTTGAATCCTAGTCAGGGCATGGCATTTTTCACACACGCTACAATTCATTCAACTCATCCTCTAAATATGTAACCTAATGATGGTTCTGGAGGTTAAACAAACAAAAAAAAAAATAATTTGTGAAAAATACTGCTAAATTATTTCTTGAATTCAATAAAGATTAGTCGCATTTTCTTACTAAGTTCATTCCTTTTTTCAATACTTGTTATAGTAAGAATACATTATGATTCTCTGATTGTTTTACAGTTGAAATAACCATTAACCTCCTTGGTTGGGAAATTGTGTAACAACCATAATAGTTGTTACATATCAGTTGTGTAACATCGTACTTCTTGCTGACAGTGATGGTAATAACTGTTGGGATTAGAGTTATATTAACTGTATTAGCTTACAGCTTAAGTCTCTCACTAGTTAGTATGTAGATAAGTCACTACTAGCTGTGCATACTGGGGAAGGCTTAGGAACCATAAAAAGAAATCTACTAAAAACACCAGGTTCTTTATGGTTATGTTGTCTTATTGTAATGGATTGGATGTTAGATCTAAAAATTATCTAATAATTATGTTCTTCACATGTAATAAATAAGGAAGTAAGCACATTTGAAGTAATATTCTAAAATTAATTTAATTTTTGAAGGGAGGAGCTTTTATTCCCTTATCCTCACCTCTAATAATGCTTATGAATAGTGGAATTGAAAAAACTCTCAATTTTTCCTTTTTGTGGAGACTTTTATATTCTTATTTTCCTGGCTGTAGCTTTATTGCTGCTACAACAGCAAATTGGTATAAAGGAGAAAGTAATAATGACTGGCTAAACTTTTGGGGATCATTGTTTTGCAAATTCTGACCATTTCTAGAATCCTTTGTTTCAAAAAACTACTTAAAAAAATCCCTTTTGGCACACTTTTTAGAGGACTAACAACTACTATAAGGATTTGATACTGTGCCTATTAAGGGAGGTAGTATGATTTTTTTTTTGCCTTCAAAACCCCACTTTTTCCACGCCCTGGACCTGGTTGGTGATACCAATAAACTTTATTTGGATATGTTTTAGGCCCTTATCCAAAGAATGGTAGGAATTTTAAAACGATTGGTGCAAAATTACAGCAGTTATTGTATCCACAAGAAAGTGAAATATATATTTATACAAATGTATATATAAATTTTGAAACTTAGATGGTTTTGGGGTCTGGAGGATGTGAAACACGATATGTCAAAATTTTCCATAAGTTGAATCAGGTTATCCATTACAATAGGTAGCTTTCTTATGAGATCAACCTAAAAGTTTAGAATTTCCAGAAGATGTATTATATATGTACATCTATTTAGCTGTATTTTAATTAATATTTCAGAACTGGTTAACGTAACTTTTTCAAAAATGATTCAACAAATTTATAGAGCATTAATGGAATTATAATTTTGACAAGATTAAAAAAGGAGAAGAGATGGTTTTCAATATTTACTCTCGCTTTACCGAGAGTCGTCTTATTGATCTTATACTGATTACATATTTCAGTCACCAGCCTGGCCTCATTTGGGATGCCACCGATGCAAATGCCTTGATAGACATTTACATCAGTGATTATTTAACTCAGCCTTTGCCTTCGTTGTAGGCTTCTTTTGGACATCTTCTCTCTTCATGTTCTACTCGTTTCCCTCTGAACTAGATAACCGAGTTCGCTGAAGCACGAACCCCGCACTAGTTTGTCTAATTATATCAAGCTACTCATGACTGTTTGTCATCGGAATTAATTTAATTCAGCATACCAATTTAAAAATGATGTTGCTCCCAACAATGGTAATTTAGACCTAGTTCCCTTATAGGTCGGAACTGATCAATTACTCAACTTTGCACAGTTGTCACATAAACCCATCAAATTTACTTACCGTGTGACATTTATTTTTATCACATATGCCCTCATTGAGACTGACCTACACCCACGGATGCATGGATTACCATGCCTCTGCAGTGCAGCCCCATCCCGCTGATAGCGGTTATAAACCTAAACTGCTCCATCTGGATGGCGTTACACCAATGCCACAAGGGCAGTGAAAACACCACCCAGCCGACAGCAAACTTACGTTCTCATACAAATTAGTTAGACCAGTCTAACCGTGGCTCAATGCCAATACGCCTACCTCTGGTCAATCAAACTGCTCTGGCGGTCCCTAGCCACCCAGGGTTTTATTCTATATCCCCTCAGTCGATCTGCACAGAGCCAGAAAACTGAGGAAGCCAACCACTACCAAGGAGCTGTATAATAATTCTAAAAAAAATTTTCTGGAAGTATAGTTCTATCAGTTGAAGAAGCAAATATATTTTTAACTTTTTTTAAATTTTAGTTGTGTGACAAAGAAAATTGATTAAAGCTATAGTCATTATATAAGTAAGATATTATTTATTAACTGATGTATAGTAATAAATAATGATGTAAAATAACTTGTGATCTGATTTTTAGATGAAAAAAGACAATGTGGATTATGTGTTGAACATGAAGTTTGTGTAGCTTTGAAAGACGATCCAGTTCCATATTGTTTACCAATTATAGATCCTACAGATCCAACTGGTTGTGGCGGGCATTGTAAAATTAATACAGAGATATGTCAACGATTACAAAAGGATATTTATAGGTAATGTATTAATAACTGAACACAACTAATCTGAAATAAAGCATAAAAATGTTGTCAACATAAATTAAATTATTTAAGATAAAAAATTTAACATTTATCTTCTGTCAGTTATTTAACATAAATCCATTATTGTCTTTGCTTTTAAACAAAGTATATAGGATTTATCATTAGTTTGTTGATATAGACCTAAGCATTGAGATCTTTCTGTAATACAATTTAAAGAAACTTATTAATTTATTAAAAAACAAAATCGTACAACAGGTACCAGTGGTGTATGCTGAATTTTGTTAAGGGGAGGTGTCATTATTAAAATTGTTTACAATTGATATCGTGTTATATTTTTTTTGTTTTTCTTTAGTTATATTGGGCACTGCTATGGTCATTAGCCCTCATCACATTCTTTTAATCGCAGTTAAACATTAATCACAGTAAGGCTTGTCATATGTCAGGGTGTAAAGGGCCCTAACATTTCTTTGAAAACACTAAACAAACACAAAACGTTACAAATATAAACATTGAATACAAGAAACACTTACAGGGTGTAAAGGTCCCTGGTATTTGAAAGGAAATAATGTAAACACATGAAAAAAGTGACAATACCAAAATATTAAAAATCAATATCCATAAAATTCGACTTCGTTATTTTAATTACAGCTTTGAATTATTATACACTAGTTAATAGTCCAGCACTGGCATGCAGATAAACAACTCTTTTTCCTTCATTTCCATTCTCCAAATAAGCAGCAATTTCATTTACTAATCTGAACCTCTTTCTGAGGTCCTCATATATGGTACACTTTTCCATTAGATGCTTGACTGTGAGTGGTTGTAAACACCACATATTGGTCTATCCTCGTTGGTTAACAAATATGAATTTGTTATTCACGTGTGACCGATTCTAAGTCTAGTCACCATCACTTGTTCACGGCGAGTCAGTTTCACATCGTTCTTCACTTGTATGGAGAAGATTTAACAGCATTTAATTTAGTACTCAATCCTCTCTATTCATTACTCCAGTACGTTCTAATTCTATTTGTTAGACAATTCTTTACATCAGCTACTCATACAGGAATTGCATCCAAGTTGTCGCAGACTGTTGCCATTCTGGCAGTTTTGTCTGCACTGTAGTTTCCTGCAATACCAGCATGCCCAGGAGTCCATACAAATACGCATCGCTGTCCTCGTCTATTGAGGATGTTAGCGATCAAATGTCCTTAATATTCTTGTTCCGAATAAGTAAGTGCACTCAGAGAGTTGGAAGATACAAGCACTCTCTCTTCGCAGAAATGTTCACAATAGCGAAGAGCTTGCTGTATGGCATTAAGTTCTGCGATGTAAACACTTGCCATATTTGGCAGTCTCCAAGAATGGGCTTCTCCATTTACATATATGGAACATCCAACACAGTTTTCGGTTTTAGAACAGTCACTATAAATCTTAATGTACTCATCGTAACTACTGACGATTGATAAAAATTCCTGTTGGATGATTACTGGTGGTTTATCTTTTATTTTCTCATGGGAGAGATCCAATCTTGTGTTTAGCGCTGGCAAAAGCCATGGCGGTATCTCTCTAGTAGAAATTGCTAACGTACCTTATTTTATTATTATTGTATCATGTTCTGATATTTATTTTACAATGTTCTATAACACATTCATATTATAATCTTCTATATTATATAGACCAAATATTAAAAAGTACTTAAACCTTCAAAGGGGGGTTCAAACCTGGTAACTCTCCCCTTGCGTACACCCCTGACACGCATCATACCTTAGATACCTGGAATATGATGTCGCCTATCTTGTTGACAAAAGAGGTGCCGTAAAAATAATGTACAAATATTGTCCGTAAAATAAATTTTTCAAGCCGCTGGAGTCACGAGGAACCTTTTAATGTAAGATCCGGCAACACTGGCGTGTAGCTTAGTTCTCCGCCTACAAATCCCCACCACTCAAGCTATTGGCGACATTTACTCTTGCTTTGGCAGCCGTTCGCGATGTAGATTCCACTCGCCGCTACCGCCAGGTGCGCGTTAACGTTATGTGATTCGTTTTTTGCGTCAGAGGAGACTACGCCTATTGAGATTCATCGTCAGTTACGTGAAGTGTATGAACATAAACAACGTTCAAAAATGGTGCAGAGAGTTTAAAAACGGATGTTCAGACATCTATGATGAACAGCGTACCAGACGGCCATCGGTTTCGGATAAAACGATTGCAAAAGTGATGAGGATAATACTTGAAGATAGATGGGTGACGATTCGAGAGCTGTGTGAATTTATTCCTGATGGTCAGTACGACTACTATAACAAGATTTTGGGAGAAAATTTGCATTATCACAAGGTGATAATGCAAGGTGTGTGCAACGTGGGTTCCCAGAATTCTCACGAAGATTACCAACGGCAACGGATTGAAGCGACCCAAGAATTACCTGATTATTACGCAGAAGAGAGCGAGGAATTCTTGGATTCAATTCTCACTGGCGACGAGATTTGGGTACATTACACGGCACCAGAGACAAAAGAACAATCCCGTCAGTGACGGTATTCAGGATCACCGAAGCCTCGAAAGTTTAAACGAACGTTGTTTGCCGGCAAAACGATGGCGACTGTGTTTTGGAATAGGAAGGGGATATTGTTGTGCGCGTTCATGCCTAACGGGACAACAATAAACGCTGATGCTACTGTCAGACTTTGAAGAACCTTCGCAGTACAATTCAGAACAAAAGAATGGAGTGCGTTTTTATCAGGACAACCCTCGCCTCATGCGTCAAGTTGAGGACGCCGGGTTGAAGCGTGGCGACGTGTAGGGCATGGGAGGCAGCCTGCTTGCTGAGGATGCCCTGGTTCAGGACACATGCAAGAGTGTACTGAATCGGGGTTCTTCTGATGAAGCATTCGGGTCCCTCTTAGGTTTGAGAGGTAGCGTGCGGGTGGGGGAGGAGCACTCGTGCATTTTTTTCAGCGGATTTTTTAAAGGGGCGTATGCCGCCCCTTTAGGTTAGGCTAGTAGCGCGGCAAGAGCAGTCTTGTGGAGGAAGGACGTGTCGGCTCACCACAAGCGGGGGGTTGCTACACCCTAATGTGATCCCAGGAGGACCTAGATGAGGGGCTCGACTGCGGAAGCCCAAACTGGAGGGACAATAGGTTAATCTGCTGCCACAACATCTAGGGCTGGCTGACAATATGCGGAAAGGCGATTCCAGCTGCCCCCCCGGAAGCGGTGAGGGAGTGTAGTCGGTAGGGGGGTAGGTTAATCTACGCATGTGAAACAGATTGTGGATAAGGCGGACTTGGTTACCAAGTTGATGAGGGCCCTGCTGTCATGCCACCAAGCACCTAGGGTTTCCAAAAGAAGAACAATAATGTCAACAGTAGTATCGG
>JAAAKQ030268217.1:0-10656 GCA_010016005.3 Zanna intricata | reverse complement strand
CAAAAACTTAAAATTGTCAATTATTTCTTTGGTAAATAGTTACAATACAAAAGCACAGAGCTCTTAGAATTAAAAAAAAATAAAAATATTGTAAACTATTATACATCTTCCAAAAAAAATACCATTTTATATGCTCTCCCAACCCTCTTTAGATCAGTCTATCCATTAGGACACAAGAATCTTAATAAATGAATAAAAAATTAAAATGTTAAATAAAATAACCGATGATGCTTAATTCTTTATTCAGGATCTTTTATTTTAATAATAATTGTCCAGTATTATTGAAAAACTATTAAATTTAGCAGTCGTTGTCTTTTTTAGCTGTCTAGTTAATTTAGAACTACTAGCACAGCTCAATATTAAATCATACTATAAAAGGAGCTCCATGATCATTTTCTTGTACAAAATGAGCAACTTGAAATCGGCAGGCCAAAGCACCATTCCTCAATAATCACAATATTTATCAATTGTAAAGCAATCATAGAGCTACAAGTGTGTTATAAGATACTTCATTCTTTAAATTTGACATTCAGAAACAACTGAAGATGCAAAAAGAGCAACATATATGAATTATTGTCACCAAATTCTTAAGAAAATTTCTGATTGTGATTAAATTAATGCTTTATTCAATTGGTGAAAACAGTTCTATATGAAAATAAGTCTAAAAAAAAAAAAGCTGTAAATGATAGTCCTTTATCACAAAACAGTACACGATGAGCAAATTAGGAAATGGTGTACTTTGGTAATTTTATCATGGGTACAGTAACTTGTTACATAATTATTAATATGGAGCTACAAATGAACAATTTTGATAAATACTACATCAAGTTGAATATCGTAAAGGCAAGATGGAATAACATGACCCATGTCATAAATTTCATGAAATTTAATAGGACAACGCACCTATAAATGGTTTATAATCAACATGACCAAACAGGCACATTATCTACACTTAATTTTTATCTTGAGGGTAAAGTCTGATGAAAATTACACTAACACTACACTTTGGATGAGCCAAATATGAATATTCCAGGTATTTTTAATGATCTAACCTAATCTAACATGATTATTTAAGCAAAGGAGCTCACTTATGTGGTCAAACAAAACAAAAATGTACATAACTCAAAAAAAAAAATATATATAATATAAAAGGAACTTTTTCCAACTATTTTTGCCTTATATACAAAGTTCTTTTCAGCTGGTCTTTTACAAAAGTCATGGATGTTATTAAATCGCAATAATTAATGTATTATTTTTTAAACTATTTCAATGGCATTGAAAAAATTCGATAAAATATAATATGTACTATCTGGATGAGCTAGCTACAATCACAGCCAAAGAAAGAACTATAATACAGTTTTACTGTATTTAAAAATAAATAAAATCTTATTCAGTCGATGTAGTTTGGAATACCTCCATTCTATAAAAAACTTTTAGCACCATGCTTAAGTATTAAAAGTAGTTTGAGAATGAAGGTACACTGAAATATGTCAATTACAAATGTTAAAGAATGATGGTGCTAAGAATCACTTTGTTCAACCAATACACACAAGGATGTCCTGCTGCTCTTTCTTGCCTTATTGTATACAGAGCTCTCTGCTATGTTTCTGTCTCTATTCTCCTTTCTCACTTTCATCTTGAATCTACTTCTTTCTTTCCTGAGTCTCCTCACTGGATACTGAGCAATCCCTAAAAATAATCCTTCATCCTGTCACCCAATATTTCACCTCTTTTATCCTTGATTAAACTCTCTACCCTTTTAAGTTATTAATTTTTTTTATCATACAATTTCTTCTTTCCCAAAATTACATCTTTCTGTAACCCAGTGGTTCTCTACCTTTTTTGGTTCGCAGCACACTTTCAACATCACAATTTTTTGCGGTACACTGCACGTTTTGATAACAGCGTGTACCAACTGACTTAACACTGGGAGCAGTGTCAAGACTAGCGCGCTTTCAGCTGTGTTTTCGCTTCAGGATGATATAACCGGAAAACTAATTTTAAATCACCTCATGTCTCTTGAAGACAATATGGCAAAGTACTTTCCCAACATGTTGATAAGTATGATTGGGTGTGCAATGCCTATGCCTTGCTGTCAGAGTCACCAATGAATTATCTTTTGAGCAAGAACAGCTCGCTGAACTTCAGACAGATATAACACTACAATTAAAGAATAATGATCTATCACTTAAAACGTTTTGGTTACTGGCAAAGAAAGAGTATCCTGTAATAGCAATGGAAGCTGTAAACATTTTATTACATTTTCCAACCACCTACTTGTGCGAGCTAAGCTTCTCAGCATTAATGAAAATCAAAAATAAGAAAAGTGAGAGACTTCCTTCTGTTGATCAAGAAATGCGTTTGTGTCTTTCAACAATTCAACCCCGTATTGAACTTTTGTGTAAGAAACGACAAGCTAAAATTTCACATTGAATGTGTTACTATTTGTGTAAATCTCTTCTTCTCACCCTCCTCGTTTCTCCTCCACACTTATTGCATGCTTCTTTTTTCCTTATTACTGCCTCTTTTACTCTTTCATTCAACCAAGGGGATACATTTTCCTTTGGTTTTCCATTTATAACTCCATATACCTTCACACACTGTCCACAAAACCATCTATGAACCTTATCTACTTTTCCTCCACATCCCCCATTTCATTCGTTGGTAGTATTCTTATAATATACTCTTGGAACCTCCTCTAACAGCTGGTTTCCTCATTTCCAAACACTAATCTTATTTACTCTTACTTCCTGCAACTTTATGAACTTCTCACATCTTATCTTTGATAAAACAAGTCTATGGTCCCCTTCAAAAGCAATGTTGGGCTTGACTGTAACATTTAGCAACTCCTTACTGTGTCCATTTTCAATCAAGAAGCAATCTATTATTCCCCTAATATTATAATCATCTATCTATTAATCCCCCTAACCATACCTAGTCATCTTATTTGTTTCCTTTTTGTAAATTCATGTGTTGCCCACTATCAAGCTATTTCTCTAGTAGAATTTGACCAATAACTTTCCTTCTTCATTCTCGTTTCCAAACCCAAAAGATCCTACTAGCTCCACTACATTGTGTCTCTCCCTTCCTATCTGTGCATTTAAGTATCTCATAACTATTGCCTCCTCTGTATTTATTTCTTATTTGACTTTTCTGAGGATCCTTCTGACAGAGTAAGTCAAAAGTATGAAAACTTCTAAACAATTTTTAAAACCATTCCAAATAGAATACCATAACTTTTAGGATAAGGTATCGGTTTATTACTTTACCTTTTGATGAGAAACAGACTTTCAATCCCATCTTGGGGGAGCGGCCCAGAGGTTATATAACTCAAATATTTTAGATGGCAATACTCTTTGTCTCCTAACAAAGACATAATTTTGTGTGACATATTATTTTAAAGGTCTCTTTAAGAAAAAAAAAAAAAATGGTATAAGTAAAAGTTTAGTATGATGTCTGTACCCAAAATGATGGTGGGATAAAGTTTGGATTTTGGAAAAAATTACGTTAATAATTTAAGGAACTGTAATTGCAAATAAATAAATAAATAAATTTACAAAAAATTTTGATTGTATGGATTCTATTGAATAAATTTATTTAAAAAAAAAAATTATTTATTAGGCATAAAATTATGTTTGCTTACTTACTTAAATATAATTTTAATCAATGTTCAAAATGCCCTCTATCTGTTGTTGTCTGACAGTGTGTTAGTTGGCACAAACTATATATATGTGCATTTACTTTTATGCAACAGATGAAATTCTTGAAATTTTTCCACTAAGGAGAGCTTTGGCTGTAGTGATTGCAATTTAAAACATTATTTATATAAAAGTGGATAATATTTGCTTTATGAAACCATGATCAAATTTCTATTATAGGATTAAAGGAATTTAATTAGTTTTATGGATAGTTTATGATGTAGTAACAAAGTAGCACTTTATATGGACTAGCTAAGGTTCAAGACTAATATACAATGTGATTAATCTTAAAGAAACCAGTCAAAGAAAAAAGGTTAAGACAGATATTTTAGATAAAGCATGAAAAATTTAAATATACATAAAGATCTTAAGCGTTAACCCGTTTAACAGGAAAAAAATCATAATTAACTGAATGGTTAAAAAAAATAAGGATAAAATTTAATTATGGCATAATACATATGATTATTAGACAAGCTTAGGTAATGCAAAGTGCAAGAATGAGAATGAAAGAATGTAAACAGGCAAATAAATGTAAAGAAAAGAAAAATTGACATACAACAAAGAAAAACAATGGAAAGGAATTTTTAGAATAAAGAGTTCAAAATCAAGATAATTTTTAAAAATAAAGTAATAGTTTGGACATTAGATGTTTTGAATGCATATATTATTATGCTTGAATGAATAAGGGGATAGACAGGCTGCTGTGAACCACTAAGTCTGGTGAGTATAAATACTAATGATGCTAGTGAGTGAATGATAGTGTATATGTGAGAGCATATGAGCAAAGAATGCAGCACAAGTGTATGTGATAAAAGAGCAACAGTGTTTTTTTTTGCAGTTAAGTGTGAGAAACTGTTCATCGAGTCCATTGTGAGAAGAGACAAATTGCAATTATTCATAGCTAAAGTATCCTTTTATAAATAGTTGAATTAAATAATTATAGTATAAAGATTATAATTAATCTTCTAATTATAAATATCATAGTCTTGCCTGAATCATTGTTTATAAGATTCCAAAAAACATACTAAAGAAGCAAATGAATTGCATATTAGTAAACATTTTTAATGTGTTTAATCTATCAATACTCTTTGTTGAACCAATAACACACAAAATACTTTGATGCTAGGCAAGATGATTAACTACTCTGATCAGGAGTTGCAGCTCTTTGAGTCGATCATCTTCTATCTTTATTCCTTCTTTCTTGAATAAGAGCCATGAGAGTCAGGTAAGTGAATCTGATTCCATTTATGTTGTGAAGCCTGTTATCATTTGACAGTCAGCAAGACAAAAACTTCTTAGTTTATGTCTTGACAATTAGTTTACTGGCTAGTTACTAAGGAGATTCTATAGATGTCTGTGAAATTCCAAGGAGAAATAGTTATCAACAAGCAATAAATGGTAATGAAACTGCTAGATGATGAAAAGTTTGAGGAAGGAGAGCATCAAAGAAGGATATGGAGTAGTATTGACGAATTTCAAACGGACAGACACTCGTATTTGATCACGGAAGAGGAAGTTGTGCAGCAATAGCTTCACTAAAAAATGGAAAAGTTTCTGTTTCATCACATAATTAGTGACAATAGCTTTTGCTGCATTATAAAGGTGAAATTGTAAGTTAGTTCAATGCATTATTGAAGAGTGCAAATTTTTACAAGGCTGGATTTTTTGAATCGTGAAGATATTGCATAAGGGACAGGGGAAAGATTCAATTATACTGAAGTTGTATAGACCCCTAACATTATTACCAGTGTTAGGGAAATTATATGAGAAAGTCCTGTTCAATAGGATAAATGACAGAATGAATGAAAATGATCTTCTGTAGATTATTAACGGGAACTGGAACTTAGCGGCTAGCATTTTTGTATCTATGAAACTTTCATGCAAAAAAAATATCAAACCAACTAATGGCTGAGGTACCTGCTGACTAAAGCTAGGCCTTTTATTCAAAATCTTATTGGTCAATAAGGGTAACAAGAATTAATTTTGTGAAAAATATATAAATGAAGTAAGTTGGTATATGGGTATTTATGGAAAGTGTAAAATTCTGGGTTTATGAGATTGTAAGCTTGGTATGATATTAAAAAAAACAAAGGGAATGTAAAAGATCTAATAAAAATAAAAGAACTGGAAATAAGATATAATAATATTTCCAACAATTACATTTTAAATAAAATCATTTTTTGCTATTTCTATGTTCTTCTTTTTGAGAAAACAAAAATTTGATGGTGGACAATCGACACAAACTAAAATTACGTAAAATAATTAAATTTAAATATAAATCAAATACTAACTAAAAAGCTAAAATCTATGATTGTACTTTTTTTTAAAAAAAAATAAGCGTTACAATATAAGCATTAAATTTATAAAATATAATAAAATATTATATAACAAATAGGAAAAGAAAAGCAAAATGGTAATATTTAAAAAATAATCCCTTAATTAACTAATTAACAGAAACTGCCAATTGAATATAAAACCTGGTTTAGTTCGACTTAATTATAAGGACTAGTGAAAATATAAATAATTAACTGTTATGAATTAATATAAAAATTACATTAAAATATATAATACAATAATTCATAATTATTTTTAAATTTAATATAATAAATTTCACAATATTATAAATATACACACAACATTTAAGCAGAATTACTACATTAATATTTACATATTAAATTTATATACTAATTTAAAAAGATAATATAATAAATGTAATATAATAAAACTTGATAATTGTATTAAAAACATTATTTTTTTTTTATTTATGAAATAAATAATTTTATGATTTTAAATAATCTAATGATAAATGAACAAGTTGATAAATATGATTACAAATAGTCAAACAAAATTTTATCATATATAAGTATAAATCATGCCATAAATATATATAAGTAATCTTTATAAAAAAAAAAAAGAAACATAAATTTGTTTAAACAAATTTTGTGCAGATATTTATAATTTTTTATAAATATTAGATATAGTTTTTTTAATTAAAATTTATATCTATAATGAACATTATAAAGAAAAAAAAAAAAGGAATAAAAAATATCAAAGGACAAAAGTCCCCACAGATTTTTTAAAATCAATTACTTATTTTTTTTTTTTTTGTAACAATTGTGTTAATGATTTTTAACTGTATGAAAAGTTTAATAAAAACTGTTGTTTTCAATCAAAACAACTTAACTTATTTTTTGTAATATTTAATCCAGTTTAAAACTTTATGATAAGATTATAAAATTGAGGGACTATTTTATTTATTTTTTGGTTGATGAATTACACAGAAACTAGTACATGTATGTGGACTTTGTAATTTTTGTGTATGAAAAATGCCATACCGGACCATGATTCGAACCCAGGATCTCTGGATGAAAAGCCGAGATGCTACCATTCCATCACAGAGATCAGTGGAGTGGCACACGAATGCATGCACATGCGCACACACACACACACACACATATTATTCTCACTTTCTACTATACCAAAAATGTCCAAAGGCCTAATTTGGAAAGTTAAATTAACTAAAATTGTTTATTGACTCTCTGTGTTGTTGTTTTTAGCAATTATTTTAGTATATATAGAATTGATTTTTTTGTTTGTGTTTGTGATTTTCTTTTTCAGATATTAAATTAAATCTATGAAGTGTGTAATGCAAAATCTGGAGAAGAAGTGTTATATAGCATAGATAGAATGGTGAAGCAATCTATCAACAAAGAGAAGGGTGGAAGGCGTGCAAAGACTTTGGACAGGAGATGTTGGAGGCTCCATGTCAGGCTGGACCTAACAAGAGTGGCACCATTTCTCCTTTAATGGCAAAAAATATGAAGAGGCATTAAAGTTGAAAATAATAGAGAAAAGGATGGCCAAGGAAGAGCTTATCGAAGGACAAACTCTGAAAGAGATAGCAGGAGTGTTTGGCACTATTGTTTCAGGAGGAGTGGATAGGGACTGGGAAGAACATGACCTAAAAGACACAGAAATGGATCCAGAACAGAATCAGGAAAAGATTCTTGAACCTGAATTAGTAGTAAGGAGAATGGAACAGTCTCTTGGATTCTTTGAGCGATTGCGGTTTGTAGAATACAAAGGGCCGATCAAGGAGATCTTGATGATAAATCAAAGTTTCTTTAGTGATGTAGCTAAAGAAGGTAAGAAGACTATGAAGGTGATTCTGGTTGGCTGTATAAAAAACAAGAACTGACTGTGAAATACCAATTACAGATTTCCAGGCTGAGAGGGTACAGTGCCAAGTAAAGAGTAGTATGAAAAAGATGTGAGGATTTAAGAGGATTGCTGACAAAAGCCTATCACTTAGAAGTAGCAGAGGTAGAGGACTACGGAATAGTCCATTGTGGGAGCCTCTATATATCATTAAAGATATATGCGTATATACATACGGAATTGTCAAACTGTTTTTCAAATTTAAAACAAATACCGTATATCAACACCACACACACGTGTGTGTGTATATATATAAATACACACACATATTTGTTTTAATTTGTATTACCTTTATACAATATAAAATTTATATCCTTACAATACATATGAATAGAATTTATTTCCTGTACAGCAGGAAAATATGCCCACAACCATTATCCATAACCAAATTCTCCCGAGCTAAATCAGATTTATATGCAGATTGTTATGTTAATTTGTTGTTGAAGTCTTCTACATTACACTAATATGTGAATCTCTCGAACTAATCATTGATTTTTTTTTTTTTTTTACTTTAAAAACTGTAACATAATTATATAAAATTTGATAAACGCATAGATATAAGAATAAATGTTTACATAATTTCTATAGTAGCCATTATTACCACCAAAATTACAGAAGTACTATATTACATAAAACTCAATAAAAATCTTTTGACTATAAAGAGTCTATTTAAAGGATGCTATTCTCAAGACAATTACAGTACTTAGAAAAAAATTATTAGTACGGCTTGGGCTACCACGAACTGTATTTTACTGCTTGTACTTGCTGCAATATATGATGAGAAAATAGGCACATTAGTAAATGTTAGTGTTTTCACTCATTATATGTTATATTGGCAGTAAGAATCACAGCATAACCACCAACACTATACTGCTATTGTATGGAACATGTTCCATTTTTCTAGCAACAGTTTGCTGCTAAGACTTGGTTCCATTCTTATAATCTAATATATATACTAGTCCAATTTTCTTTACAATTTGTTTAATTTTTATTTAATTATCTCCAGTTGCATAATTACAGTATTTTTTTTTTTCAAATTTAGGCATGTTGTCAAACAATTAAGTTTAACTTTCTTTCTTTTTTTTTTTTATTGACTATAATTACTAAATTAAAACATCAGTTAATGTTGCTAAATAATTTTGATCACTAACTGTCTACACAACACACAGTATGTAAATTACTGGTCATCGAGCTAAGCATCTTAAGAATCCAAGAAGTAAATTCCTTCTTTTAAGCGCTATTTGTACTATAGAATCACTTATCTTTAACAACCAAAACTAGTTGTAGTCACCTGTACATGGAATAATAAACAGCTAATATAGCCATAAAAAATGTATCACCACAGAGTTATTTGCCTGTATGTTATCATATAATCTATTTTTGTAACATTACTGTGCTTTAAGTTTTGCTTATTGACTATACTTTTAATTTTAAAACTGAAATTTTAATTACATTTTTAATTTTTAACTTTTCTTTGTCTATACAGATTTTTTTGTTGACATAATGTAAAAAAAAAAAAAAAATTATATATGTTCTTAAAAATTGTTTCTTTAAGTCTATGTGACAAATGTACTGATATATATTTCTGTATCTTAGAGATGTAAACATGGAGTTGTAATTAAGTAAAAGAGAGTAAAAGTTAATACGTTAACTTATCCTCAAGTTTAAATTTAGGAATGAGATAGCTTTACTATAAAGAATGGTTACTTATTCTTAAAAAAAAAAAATACAATATCCACTTATACCAAATCAAATAACAGAACTTTTTTGAATAACTCTAGTAGAATATTTTGGCTTACAAAAAAAAAGGGCCTTATTATTCTTCCATTGTCATTTTTTTTTTACAAATTATTGAGTATTAATGTAGTAGTAGGTGATCACTGTAGTTAGTTGGGCAGTTTGATTGGTCAGAGGTAGGTGCTTTGGCACCAAGCCTCGGTTAAATTAAATTTTTGGTATCAATGGAGGTCATGCTTGGGAGTATACTCCCATGCTCCTGAGTACAATCATAGTTTGCGTTTTTTGAAATACTTTGGCAGAAATGGAGTGCATCTATTAAGGGAGACAGGGAATTCATTAGTTGCGATCAACTTGTAGTTTGCCTAAGTGGACCTCAAAGTTGGAGCTGGGGTGGGAGATTAGAGGTTATACTCAGTTCCTGAACAGACCAGACCTGAGGTTCTTGAGGACAGTTTAAGTAGTATTTTCACTCCATTCTATAAACCAGTGTGGCAAAATGGTAGCTTACGTGAGTAGAATAGCATGCGAGTAGAATAGTTGAATAGGTGGTGAACATAGGGTTTTCATGCTTCCACAAAGTTCTAGCAAGTCTCCAAGGTGGGTGGTTTACAAGGTTTCCTATATCTTCATAAAAGGTATCAGACACCAGGCATAATTGCTGATGTGAATGTCCCTCGGGGCATTCGAAATCGGCGGCATCTTCCCGAGGTTGATTGATAATTGTGGAATGGTGTATTAGATCGAGGGCTAAAAGATGATCTACAGTAACGCCCATGAGGGCTAGGAACAGAGGGAGTGATGTGGCAACCGGTAATGCCACGAGGCGGGTGCTTTTCCCCTCAGAGGGAGAATCAAGATGTAGTTGGTTCGCCACTGAAAGCTAAATTGAAATAAGAAAATAAATACAAAAAAAGAATGAATAAATGGACTAATTTAAGACTAAATTAACCTTGCTCATGTTATAATTATATGGTTATAAATATAATCTAATCAAACTTAA
>JAAAKQ030268195.1:0-10656 GCA_010016005.3 Zanna intricata | reverse complement strand
TAAAATTATTGTTTTATATGAACTTGTCTTTTATTTATAGCCTATCGGAGGTCGAAAAAAAAACGGCCCTCGTATAAATAAATAAATCAATACTGATGATTCTTTTTTTCCCATAACTTTGTTATTTAAATATGGATTTGAATAAATAAAATGTCATTTTCTTTGTCATAAAAAACTTAACATTTTTTGTAGAATATACAATTTAAATAATCCAACGATTGCAAAGATATTAACAATTAAAGAGTTTACAGGGCCACCATTTTAAAATTGACTGAGATCAAGTTTATTATTTTTATATAAATAAACCTCTACGTATCCTAGCAGTATACAAAATTTAGCTGAAGATGATTAACCATTTCTGAGAAATAAATTTTTAATGTTAAAATACAAAATGGCGGATAGCCAGTAAACTAAGCATTTCTGGACTTAATTTGATATAGTTTTTATAACTACTGTACAGATATATATATAAATAATATTAAAAAAAATTTAAACCACTACCAGAACATAATAAATATACAAGTTAAAACGTTTTAACTTATCTATTTACTATGTTTTGGTGTTTTAAATTTCATTTAACTTAAATTTTATTAGGACAGTGATCAATATGCTAATAAATTATTTTAATTTTCAAAAAACTATAAGTATATATATATATCACCAAAAATACTTACCATATTAATTTCAAATATAAATTTTTGTGGTATACTGCATCTTCTGTTTGTATTGAATTCTATTAACTACAATAAAATGTAATTCTTTTAATAATCTGCCATTTTATTTTAAATTGTTCCCAGTTTTGAAAATTTTAATTGTGTGGTGAATGTATTTGTAAATTTTACTGTCCAGTACAGGAATGATTAATTTTTCAAAGATTAAATCATTCAAGTACTGGACAGCAACATTTACATATATGTTCATAAAACAATTCAAAATTGAAAACAATTTAAAATTATTGAAAATTACATTTTAATGTAATTATTTAAATAAACCACCTAGTACAGAATACTGAATGAATATTTGATGTATATAGAATTCATATAAACTTAAGATGTGGGATATCGCAAAAATCAATTACTGGAGTTAATATGGTTAAACTTAGCTTATCTAATTACTGTTTTGGAAGTTCATATTTTATATAATATTAAATTTTATTAACTCTGGTCAATATGTTAATGTTATTTGAATTTAAAAAGAAAAGAAAAAAAGTGGTTTGTATATATATATATATATATATACACACACAAACCAACTGGGACTCAAATAAAATCAATTTATCCTTAGTATTTATTAATTGAATATTTTCTTACACTTTCATACTTTTCAGTAGAATTCACAGGAGAGTTTTCTATACTATATAAAAACATAATCTGATTAAAAATAATGTAGCAATAAAGAAAACCTAAGATAAAAATTAAGATTTTTTCACTGAATAAAAGTTTAGTAAACAATCTATTTTTTTAAGAATGGAAAACTGCTACTTCAAAATTGTGTCAAATTTAAAAAAAAAAAGAAGAAAACTCTTATTATTCTATAGAAATAATTTAGATACAGATTAGAAAAAAAGAATACTTTGGTAACTTTAAATTACTTATAACAAAGATAACACATTTCAAAAAAAAGAGTCAACATGTCATAAGTTTAGTCAAGCAGTAAGTTTAGTAAGGCATTTGTGGAGGAGAGTAGATGTACAGTTGTAAGTTGAGGAAAAAGTGTCTTGCTGGAACAGCTCTGCTATACTGTACTCTATTCCAGGAAACTAGTATTGAAACTGTTATTGCTCCTCATCTAAAACACATTTATTTCTGTGAAAGCCAGGAGATTGAGGTAGAATGCACTACTGGTGCTAAAAAATTAGTGTTAGACAAGTTTTACCACACATATTTTTTTCATTAAATTTTAAGGAGATAGGAAACCAAAAAGGTAAACACGCAAGCTAGAGAAATAAAGCACAAAAAGAAAATTCTACATCTAAAATTTGAATGAAGATAATCTAATGAAAGGTACAGTGATAAAAATTAGAAAAAAAAAAAATTCATAAACACAGATTCTGAAAAGATAAAAAAAAATTTAGACGTTAATGAATTGTGGTTTACCATCGCCTTGCATATCTGACGTCCAAAGTGTCAGATTATCACGAAGAAGTTGCATTATTAGTGTAGAATCTTTGTAGCTTTCTTCTGACAGTGTATCAAGCTCTGCTATTGCATCATCAAATGCCGCCTTTGCTAATCTGCAAGCTCTGTCGGGTGAATTAAGTATCTCGTAGTAAAATACAGAAAAGTTAAGGGCAAGGCCAAGCCTAATAAAAAAAAACCAATTAACTGAAAGTTACAATTAGAATTGCATGAAGTCATAATAATAAAATTTTTATTCTTTTAAAAGTTTGACTAAAAAAAACTAGATCTATGTACAGTAGTGTGCAAATTAATATAAACACAGGGAATTTTTTTTATTATTTCTATGTTGTAGCTATACGATTCAATATGTAGCTATCATATCCAATCTTTAAGTAAGTAGACTGGAAAAATGACATGTTTTCAGAGTCACATATTTATGTTCAGGACCAAAGAGTCCAAATGTTAGAAAAACATCAGATGAAAATACATGACTAGCTCATATCCAATAATCAATTAAACATTCCCGGAAAAAAATGTTGTGGGGTTGTTTCACATTGAAGGCCCTTTTCATTACTTTCAGTAGATGGCACGTTGAAAAGTGATTGGTATATCAGATTATGACAGAAAGGGTTGCAACAAAACTTCAAAAGAAATTCTCACAAGACAGTGGAGTGTTCCAACAAAATGTGAGACTCTCAAAAATTAATTGTACCACAAAAACTGACCTCATTAAAGCAAAAATATCAGTATGATTTTATGATGAATAAAAAAAAAAAATAAGTGTAATATAATTGTTGACTAGATGTCAAATCGTGTAATTCAAGCGATTAAGATTAAAGGAGGGCATATTAATTACTAGAAATTAACAAACTATACAGGTTTTATGTTTTTCTTCTAAATCACATTACTTTCTATTAAGTATCTGTGTTTGGATTAATTTGCATGCTATTGTATATTTCAAAGGATAATAAATTTTAGATTTAATACTGCATTAAACTATATTATAAACTGTCAGCAACACCACTAATTAAAGTTTTTGTACTAAAATACTTACATAATGATAAAAATAACATGTCTGATAAGACTAATTATGCAGGAAGTATGAAATATACAAATTTTAAAATCACTAATACAAAATACAATATTTTTATGTAAAAAGCATATGACAAAACAAAAGGAAGAGTAAACTAAACAGTTACAAAGCATTTAAGGTTATTTATCATTAATAATCAATATAAAACTAGTATTAACAGTAGCCTTAAGAACATGATATCAGATTTAAGTAGTCTTGTAAAAGAGAAACCACAACACCAAAACAGTGATAAAATACCATATATTATTGATATCAGTCAACATCAGTTTCAATGAAACTTTATTATTTTTTAATGAACTATAGGGAAAACTGTACATTAATCTATTATTGATTTCATAATTAAAAATTTAATAACGTTTATGTCATACTGAACATTTGTTTCATAATGTTAACATCTAAATGCTTATTTGTGTTGAAATAATTATTTTTAGACAAAAAAAGTGAGAATTGTAATACTTAAAACTGACATCATGAAAGCTATTAGCTACTAGTATGCGGTCACTTATCAAACTGAAACAAAAGTAATAGCTTCAACTACTTTTTGTAATCATTTATAAATCATAAGGCAATGAAAGGCACAAAATTAATGACCATTTATTAACAATATTTCATCTGTACTCTGTATTTCATTGCACCCTCTTATTTTTCTCTTATATTCCTTGAGATAGTTAGGATGTAATGGAACTATCAGGTCGAAAAAGGGTTGACATCTGCTAGTGAGTTAGAGGTTTGTAGCCAGTTATCTACTTTTTGGAATCACAAGATTCATGTTTGTCAAGTATGCAGGTGTAGAATTCAAAATTGTAAACGGGTTAATGGGTATTATAATGCAACTTATACTGACATCAATATTCAGTTGAAATAAACGTGTCATATTTTACCTCACATTATCGTGTTCATTATAAAAGTAATGTCTCGTCCTGATGGAATTAAGAATTACGCTAACAGTAATTATTGGAAATGCTCCCAAAGATCAAAAAATGTTTCAGCATATTTCTTTCCATTTTCAGAAACTTTCACTACTTATTCACACGTAATATGTTACCAGTAATAGCAAGGTAGGCAATATAATTTTGAGTACCTCAAGTTTCTGAAGGGTAACTTCATAGATTTTATCTTTGCAGCTTCTCAAAGTAAAAGTCTGGTGAACTTAGATCTGTGGATGCCATATTGCTGAAACCATGCACAGTTAATGGAATCTTATGGTAACAATCAGTTTGTTTCAATGAAGAATACAGAGCCTAATATATTTTGCCTGCATGTTGCAATCCAAATCTAAATTCTTAAATTCTTCTGTAATGTAAGCATGTTGATGTCAGCATGTGGATTTCAGGAGTATATAAAATGTGTTTTGTGAAGCTAGTATAACCATAAAAAAAAACTATGTTTCACCATAACCATGATGTATATGTTTAAAATAAAGTCTGGAATTTGTTACAAAGTACATGAGCAACATTTGTGGTCAATTATATTTTAACTATTAAACTAATTTTTAAACACAATGTAGGTATATAATTTTTAACAGCATACTATATTCATGCAGGTAAATAAGAAAAAAAAAAAACAAAGATTATATAATTTTATTAGCAACATTAACATTAAATTTTATTAGCAAAAAAAAAAAAAATATTATTCTTGAAATAGAACCCCTTGATCACATACATTTATTTTGTCATTGTAGAATTTTCTTGATTTCAGTTTTAAAGCAATCCTTCACTTCTCAAAAAATCTCCTTGCAGCTTCAATAACTTTATGCAATTACTGAATTCCTTTCACCTAACTAATACTGGTAGACTTAATGCTGCATCGCAAACCACAATAGATTTTAAACTCACATAACAACAATTTTATAAATTTAGTTCAAGCACTTTCAGAATGAAATTATTCCACAACATTTATCGCCACAAACTAATGGATATAACAAAAATTCAACAGATAAATTATTAATAGAATAAAATAAAATTAAAAAAAAAAAAAAAAATTATATAAAACATAAAATTAACTAATAATAATGATAATGTGCTAAGATAAAGAAACCATAAATTATAGAAATTTTTACAAAATATTTAAATTATTTGGTATAAAAACTGTATGGAACTGATAATAAAACACAAACAATACAGATCCATCTAAAACAATAAAAAAGGTAATAAAATTAATTTGAATGGAAAAAGTATATGCAGCTTAAAATGTGCAGAATGCAAATTAAAATACATTGGCAAGACCAATTGTTCATTATTCTCTATTAGAATACAAGAACATAAGAATTGTACAAAAAGGTTAAACAGAAAAATCTAGTTTTGCTAAACACATTTTAAACAACTAGAATTATAACACAGAACATTTTATTGATATACTTGATTTTTCAAATAATATACAAATTACCAATAATTTATAAAAGTACCATATATATTTTAATAATGATAAATTAATGAACAAATAACTTTTGATAATGATATATTGGTATAAGCAAGTACTAAATAATAACTATAGAGCGAGTTGGACCATACCGTTCCATTTCCACTTATCATAACAGTGGATACATTTACAATGACAAGAACAAGTTGACGTAATTTTAAACAAATGATGACCATTATATAATTTACATAAACATTTTACACTGACTATGAAGTTTTAGTTTTAATCAAACTAAAAAAAACATGTTTTTAAGTCCCTGATGATGGAATAATTTCAATCCAAAAGTGCTCTAAGTAAATTTATAAAATTGTTGGTAAGTGGGTTTTATTATTTAATTATTATATATCATACCACCAGCCATGCTTGAAAAAATTATTATAAATTTTTCATTACATTTTCAGCAGTAACAGATGTTCTTTGTTGCTGAACATAAGGTTCATTTTCTCTTCATTCATGAAACAAATTCACCTGCAAGTATATTCTAACCTTTCATAGTCAATCCACTTTTCAAGAAATTTTACGATAATTCATTACACAAGACTACTGAAGTCAGTACATATTGTTAAGTTTAAACATAACTGTACATGCCACAATAATCAAGGGATTAATGTATTGCAGCAAGAAAGAGAACAATAATCTTGTTTATATCTGAACTGACATTCTAACTTAAAAAAAAAAAAAATAAATAAAAAAACGAATTAATACTAAGCAGAAATGATCTTTCATTTAATAAAAAGATAAGTTATTTACAAAGCTGAATACTGTGTGTGATAATAGTTTACAACATGCATGTTTTACAGTAAAACAGAAATGATATTAGGAATTCCAGGAAAATGTTTTAAATACTTTAAAACATTTTTACATCAACTACATTGATGTACTTTATCTACACAAGTTGGCAGCAAAAAAAAAAAAAACAAAAAAAAAAAACAAAAAAACAATGTACCAATTTACAGGATAGAATACTATATAAATTTTTACTCAGGTCTGGCTGGAGTACTACTGTAAAGAATTACAAATTTAGGCATGACACTTAAGAGACTTGGACATAAGAGAGTCAAGAGTCCTGAAAGTGTTTAATATGTATATTTAATTATTTTAATACAATATAAATGTAGATACAAAAATAATCTACACAGGCACAAACTTTCATTAGGGAAAAATTAGAATTAAAGAATAAGTTCTGTTTTTTGTTTTAAGAATGTTAAATTTTTAGAGTTCCCAGTAGCAAATGTTACTGAGGATTTAAATAATCTGAAAGAAACTGAAATCTTTTTTCCTAGATATCAATTTTCAGGATTCTAGAAACACTACAAATAAAGGAATTTATAACTACTTGCCTTATTGGATGAGTTGGAGGAAGTTCGGTCATTGCAATATCACTTGCTGCTTTATATGCCACCAATGAATTCTCAGCCGCTTCCTTCCTATCATTACCAGTGGCAAACTCCGCTAAGTATCTGTGATAATCACCCTTCATTTTGTAATAGAACACTTTAGACTCACCGGTTGAAGCACATGGAATCAGATGCTTATCCAAGACGCCTAATATATCGGAACAAATATCTCGCAACTCCTTTTCAACCTAAAATATAAAAATATTCATGATGGAAATCTATTGCAAACTCAGCTCAAGTATAACAAAACTAACATAAACTACATACTGTTAGGTATTTCTAAGCACGAATCGTGTCATCTCTACCTAATAAGCACCTCGGTCGCAGGTTGGGCTTTTTGTATGGTTAGTAGGTAGAAAATAGAATAAAATTTCCTGCAGGTGGGGAATGCTCATCTTCCCAAGAAATTTGGGGAACTTTTAACCAGTATTAAAGTATTATAGGTTGGCATTTAACAAAACTATACATCATACTTCCAGTGGTACAATGAACCAATGATGATCGCTAAGTACTTGAGAAGTCCTGGCTGTTCAGAATCAGGTTTCATTCATATTATTTAAAATTCACTATTAATGAAAAAATTAATTTTCATTTAAATAACTTTTCAAATTTAATGATCTTCGGCTGGATTCACATTGCTCCTGTCGGCTACACTAGACTTATAACATTTTTACACAGCTCTTTTTGGATGTACTTGGTTCCTGACGATTCAGCGGTTCCGTACACACTATATAAGCAGGCTCTGCACTTCATTCAAGCAGTCCTCTTCGTCTTCATTCACTCATTACACATATTAATAGAATAAATTTACATAAAGATTCATAAGATTTATAAAGTTAGTAATGTTACATTTATGAATTTATAAAAATAATTATAATCGCAAACAGATGAAGACTTAATTTATTTAAAGAATCAGCACCAATTTTGACACTGGCCAAGATGGTAAACTACCTAATCACAGGCAGTCCTTTGGAGGTTGACTTTCCTTCTTCATTCTGTTACCATTATTCTTTTCATTACCACTTATCATTTTTTCAAGTAAAACAATGACAATTTTTATCTAAGATTGTGTTATGAGGAAGGAATGCACAAAAATATATTCTCAAGATGCAAGTGCAGCACTAATCATAAGAATAGCCAAATGACTGATGCTGCAAAAGCGAAATTCCAAATAAATGTTGTATATGAATTATACCTCACATCAGTATCATAATTAATTATTTTCAAAGTATTTCTCTGTAAAAGAATTAATTTCTTCAGTATCCTCTTGTCTGCTCATGATGGTAACTAAGGCTCCATCCAATCATAAAAATTTTAACTAACATTTAAATTGGTTTAACTTAGCAGATGATGAATCTTGAGTTTATAGAGAAACAGCAAAAGTATGTTGAACTACTCTGTTCTTAAAGAAGGGCTAAGGGCCGTCATCCTGGGGTTTCAAAGTCAGGGAAAGTCAGCCTCATATTGATTGTGATATTTTGCGGTGCACCTGCCAAACTGGACCTTGTGCAAGTTGCTCAATTGTCATTATGTTCACCTACCTTCAATAAATAATAAATGGGAATAGTCTCTATTCTTATCTTATATAAGGGTAGACTTTAGTCATTGTTAAATATTTTTCTCATAATTGCACAATGGTATTGGTAATGCAATCCAGTCAATATATACCTACAGATTTTCTTAAAACTATATGAGACCTAATATAGTTTAGTTTTGATGTGATGGTGACAGAGGTAGGTCTTGTAAGGTGAACAAACACTGAACATAACGTAGGTTGTTTTTAATTTCAATGAACAAAGACCCAACTATAGTTTTTATGAATAGAATCTTTGTAATGAATGCCAGTAGAACACAGATTCTCTGAGATTATTAATAAACCAATAAAATTCACAGTACATTAACCAACAAAAATACACATTTGCTTACAAACTAGGACCACAAAGATTAGAAATTTATCAAAAATAAAAATTGTACAACTTAAAAGTTCATGGAATGAACTTTATGCCACCAAACCACTAAATAATAACAAACATCCCTTTTAAAAACCATGAACATTCATACAATATTCCAAATATAGATCTTGTTCTTTTAAACAGGTATATATTGACAATAATTAACTGTGGAAGCAGCACATGCAGTCAGTAGAACAGTACTAAGTACATATATAAAGGCCGGACTATGTGGAACAAGTGGTAGTGTCTCTGCCTTTCATCCAGAGGTCCCAGGTTCAAATCCGGGTCAGGCATGGAATTTTTACACACTACAAAGTCATTACATCTCTTTGCTTTGAAGCAATACCCAATGGTGGTACCGGAGGCTAAAAAAAAAGGTAAGTATATATGTAAAAGTTTAATAATTTCTTTATTAGAGTCCAATGTGACCCATTCATGTTCTATGCAATGTATACCATACATTCGTCCATTCTCAGACAAATTATGATTTAACTTAACTAACAAATTGCACAGATACATATTAACATGTTACTATTATAATTATATTTCTGTATCTCAGCTACTTCTTATTCCTTTCACTATGAAGGGTTAGGAGAAATAATTGAATTTTTTCTTTGTTATAATTCAGCATCCAGAAAAGACCAATGTTTATTACAGAGGAGTTGATAATTATATTTTTTGGAATTAAATTCAATTTCTTATATTATTAAATGTAATACTTATATTGGATTTTCTTCATTTTATTATTTAAATTTGTCTACTAATAATGAAATACATGCTATAAGAATTAAGAACTTGGATTATTAATATAATGTGTTATAGCTAGATGTAAGCTTTTGAAATTATACTATATAAATGAAAACAAGGGTTCTTTGGTATATTCATGGCAGGTTTGGCATGTATTTATTTATTTAATATTAAAAGGCACAGTTTTTCTATCACTCATCTTTTCTTACTTTTACTTTATGCAGGGTGATAATCTTTTTAGTTTAAACCGAATCTATTTTTAGAGGATAGAAATTTCACAATTCTTTATTTATAAAATATTCAAAAGAGGAATTAAATATAGTATGTATTCCAATAAGAACATGGTTCACTGAGATTTAATTCATTATATTTACATTGGATTTTATACAGTAAGAAAATACTAATTGAAATTTCAGTAAACCAAACACACACAGAAAGATATATATACATACACATGTGTGCTGTAAATAAATAAAAACAAAACCATAAAATGATGAACCACCAAATTGCATTAAAAGATAATTTAATTAAGAAAAATAATAAAAATAAAATCTTAAGAAACATAATAAAATAAAAGGTTAGCAATAATAACAAT
Organism: Zanna intricata; assembly: GCA_010016005.3. Classification (NCBI taxonomy): domain Eukaryota; kingdom Metazoa; phylum Arthropoda; class Insecta; order Hemiptera; family Fulgoridae; genus Zanna; species Zanna intricata. Next base: position 334 of record JAAAKQ030268195.1, on the reverse strand, counting down.
AAAGGATAATACAACATTTAAAATATTTCATCATTCCAGTACTGGACAACAGAATTTGGGTATCTAAAAAAAAAAAATAATTTTAATATAATTAAAGAATTTAATAACAATTGAAGATGTGGGATCCTGCAAAAATTGATTCTTGGAATTAATATGGTAAGTTTATAATTTAATATGTTATATGTTAATGAATCATACGATTCATTATATGTTATGTTATTCATTCGTTTTATGTTATATGAATCATATAATACATATGGCCGGCCTCCGTGGCCGAGTGGTAGCGTCTCGGTCTTTCATTCCGGAGGTCCCGGGTTCGAATCCCGGTCAGGCA
>JAAAKQ030268194.1:0-27718 GCA_010016005.3 Zanna intricata | reverse complement strand
AAAAAAAAAAAAAGAAAAAAAAAAAAAAAAAAAAAAAAAAAAAAAAAAAAAAAAAAAAAAAAAAAAAAAAAAAAAAGTTAACCTATAATGATAACCATTGATGCATGAGTGGGAAGTAAGTTACAACATTTGCCAGGGCTTGTTTGTTAACTTCGCAAGAATGCATTCATGACCATTTAAAATGTATACTATATTTTTTCTATGGCTGAGAAAATATTGGATTATTGATGTAAATCAGTGGTAGAATACAGTTTTTTTCTCCCGCTCCATGCCTCTTAATCAAAATATCCTCTCCTTCTTCAAATAACAAAGTCAAAAACAAAAATATATGTAAGAATTTGCATCTGGCAAATTCAGATGTGTACAAGGTGGGCAGGAAGTCCTTTTACACTAGTTATGAAATTATTAGTATAAGTGCAGCTTGGCTTCTATGGTTCTTAAACATCTGTTTTTGGTTTCCACCCAGTTCAAAGCACAGTTGTATGCGCCTCCATGTCCAGTTATTCATCTGCAACAGCATATCATGGGTGATCGTTCAATGCTGACTTAACAGCATCTTGGAGCTGTTCATTGACATATGTGTGTCTTCAGATATCTTCTTTTACAAAACCTGAGTGCATTTTCTGGTATGGTGAGGTTAGGGCTTCTTGCTGGCATCCCAATGGAGCCAGTAACTTTTGACCCAATCTGATTCAGCGATTAAAAAAAAATTTCATGGAGGCTTCTGTGCAAATATTCATAGCAAACTGTCTTGCTGAAACATAATGATATCAGAGATCCCTTTTGCCGTTAATTCTGGACTTGTCGACCATTCTCAAATAACTGTGTTGATTAATTGCACCGTCGAAAAATAAGGACCAAGGAGCTGTTTCATCTATCCCCCCAGCCCAAATCATAACATGATGTGGATAGTGTTCGATTTCCCTAAAAAAGTGAGGATTGTCTTTTGTCCAGAAAAAAACATTTTGGTTATGAGAGTTACAATAAATCACACACTTATCTAAGAAATTTATGCTTTTTATCATTTGCTCTTGGAAAGCATTCAAACAATAACTGATAAGCATAAACATGATCATCAAGGTCATTGTCATTAAACTCATTAACTGTGGCTGAACGAAAACATTTAACTTGAAAATTTTTTTTCTTATGTTCTCACATTGTTAATGTTGGAATGCCTTACTCTGCTGAACATTGCGTGTTGGATTTCATTGGTATCATTGAATCGATGCCTCCACAGCAGCACACATCTTGGCTTGAGTTCTCGGCTTCCCACTGCATGATGCATCAAGAACACTTCTCTTTGCAAGAGTCTTTCTTCTCCTTTGTCAATATTGTTTGCCATGGTGTTGACAATTTCCCAAAATTCACAAAGAAATCATTCATAATGTTATCCATTATTTTATTATTGTGTGGACGTTCATGGACCCACACCCAAGGTGCTCTTTGACAGTGAATACACTTGTATCCACTTTCGACTAAGGTCATCTCACCACGAATGAATGCACTGGATGATCCTCACCACAGCTTATCCTCCCCATCTTTTCCAGCAGCAGTATCAGCGGTGAGAATTGGCAGCAGTAGAGCCTGATTAAGCTGGATTTATTATTCTGTAAAGGGACTTTCCACCTACCCTGTAGCTATTTGTTACACATTTTCCAATTTTGTTAATGTTGACATTTTGCAAAATGCATTTTCCTTTCTTGTAGTTTTAAAAATCAGAATATTACACTCCTTAGGATTTAAGAAATTCTTATGTGTGTTGTAATAATACTGATTCATGATCCTTTATATTATTAAATTTTATTTTGTGCAGTTCAACAAACAGGGGGCGTTCAGGTCTTCAACAAACTCCCATTATTCTAAAAATCAGTGTTACGTGAAAAAAGTAAATTATATTCAAATCTTTTATGAAATTTCCAGATTATAAAGAATATATGGAATAAATTTAATGAGTACCTAATAAGTTTCTATTAAATTAAAAAAAGAAAAAATTACTTTAAAAAAGAGAGAGAAAATGATGTTCATCAGCTCGATTCTAATCTGCCTCTGACCCAAGCCGACATCACAAGCAGGATGGTAGTGTCCCAACATCTTAACTACTTGGACTATTTGACCACTGGCATCTACTTTGTAAAACAAATATATTTTAAAACAAAATTATAGCCTAACTGAAAAATAAAATTGTAGCCAGTTATAGAATTTTCAGATGAAAAAATTTAAAGTGAATTATTATTCATTACCCACATACAAAAAATTAAAATCTGAATAAATAAGTAAACCATTTATGAGCATAAAATTAAAACATTTATATAAAAAATACAATGCGTTCAAAATAACAAGTATCACACTATTATAGGCCTATATTATTATATTAGGCTTATATTATACTATTAAAGGTTTAGTTAGAATGTTACTCATGAAATTTACTTATTATTATTGATAGAAACTGGTCATTAGGCCCTTTATTTACAGATTTTTCTATTTCTTCGGATGAAACTGTTTTAGATTTTTCCTCTTGTAGTCTTCTGATTTTCTTTGTAAAAAAAACAGTCAGCTTAGTGTACTTTGTTATTTCTTGCATGTTTCGGATTTAGAATAAATTTTATTATCAAATAATGTGCCCAAAGAAATGTGGATTTCATTTTTTTTTTGACAGTTCTTCAAAATGTAAAACAATACATTTTCTAAGAATGAGTTTACATTATTTGATAATTCTTTTTACATTGTTTGCTAATTTCCAATCCATGAACTGACCGTATAATTTTTCATAAACTTTTTTTGGTTTCTGTGACAGTATGTTATTAGTCATAAGTTCTGCCTTTTCTTCAATATCGATCGGTGTTAAAAACCTTTTTCCTCAGAATCCAACATAATTAATGAAAGGATAAACAGTGTAGTATAGAAACTCTTTTTTCTGTTTTAGCCTCTGAACTACCATAAGGTATTACTTCAGAGGATGAATGTGGATGATATGTATGAATGTGAATGTGAACCACCAAAGAACACTGGTATCTGCGATCTAGTATTCAAATCCGTATAAAAATAATAACTACCTTTACTAGGATTTGAACCTTAGAACTCTCAACTTTGAAATCGACTGATTCGCTATGTTGCAGTAACCACTAGACCACCCTGGTGGGCTGTAATATAGAAACTTGGTTACCTATTGATATACTTTCAAATTAACCTGTGCTTGCTAAGTACTAAATTGGATTAAATACCAGAAAAGTTTATTGATGTGCTAGCTGCATCTCACAAACAAAAAGTGAGTGTTTTGTATTCAATTTCATGTAGGTGAATCTTTCATGATATTCTTTTGTATTGTAGTGAACAGTGCGTACTCCATACAAATGGTGCAACAATTTGTAAACATACCTGCAGGCCGGCTAGAGTACATATAGTTTCAACAAGACATTGTTATAACTTATGCAGCTAACAACACAGGGGGTTGTGGCCCCCTCAGTCTCCTATTTATATCCCCTTCCAACTTTTTCTTGTAGGGATACCTTAAAGATGTTGCTTACACTCGTAAAACTCATCCTCATACCATTCCTTAATTTCAGAGCAAAATTTAATGATGTGTCGCTGCAATTCCTCAACAAACATTACAGTGTGTGTTTTAAGAGCATGCAACATTGTATTCAGTTATGTAAATTGCATAATGGAGGCCACTTTCAGCAGCTATTATAAGTTACTCATTTTCCCACAAGCTCTTTTTGAACAGTGTTAAACATATTATAAATAGTGTTGAACAATCATATTTTAATAAATGTTAATAAAGAAGAAGTAAGCTTAGTTTTTTAGTGAAGTAAATAAATTGCTGATTAGATAAAATGATGTTTCATTTTTTATAATTGATCTAAAATAAATAGAATAATTATATAAGTTGTCTATAATGTGTTAATGAAGTGAAAACTAGTTTGATCAGTAAAACATAATAAGAATTTATTTCATGTATGTTTATACTTGGACTGGTTTATTTTTTTTTAATTCTGTAGGACCTGTTATAAATTTATTTTAATATTTAATTTCCAGTATAATTTTATGATAAAATTTATTTGTTTAGGTTGTGTCAAACCAATAATTTCCATATAAATAAGGATGGATGTTACTTAATTACATTTGTTTATGAGAAATATAAAACTGATAAAAGTTTTTTCTCTGTTTAATAATATAGAATTTTATTGTCTTGTAGTTATTTTTAGTAATTACTGCTGTTTGACTCTATTTCTGTTTTCTTTTCCACTTATAATATGCTATATATATATATTTTTTTTAATTCATGGAGCTTCATTTATGTGGATCAAGATGCCTTTAAAAATTGTTTTAAAGAAATAAATTAATTTAATTACTTTTACTAATGTTAATAATTACTCATTATTATATTTATTTGTAAGTTAATATTTTTTTTTTTTACAGGGAGGAATGCATCCTGCTTCTAATTCTCAGGATGATAATGGATATGGTGGGGATAATTCATTGTCCCAGGATTCAACAGTACAGCAGGTAATGTGATAAGATAATATAGCGTATCATAATAAATGTTTATTAAAATATCATTATCATAAAATTATAATCATACATAATTTTTATAAAGAAAAATGTTATTGTTTTGTATTAGTTAATCATGTTAATGTGATGGTCACATGGATGTGTTCGCCTTTTGCCGTGTTCATATATTTATAATGCACTGCATTGTAAATAAGCCTGTGTTCGACTGAAACGGTTTATTCAAATATAAATATAAATAAATAAATATAAACAAATATAAATATTCAAATGATTTTTTTTTTTTTTTAATTCTGTTCTTAATATAGTTTTATTTAGCAATGTGTACTAGATTTATTTATTTTTTAGACAAAGAGCTAAAGTTTTTTCTCTTGAAATGGCTTGCTGATATGTATATAAATGTTAATATACAAATTATAAATATCTTTTTATTATTATAAATTTCTATTAAAACAAAAAGTAGTATTTATAGATGCTGTAACAAAACTTTTCTCCTACCATAATATCACAAAAATAAATAAAATAATAAAAATTTTTTTTTGTATGGCTTTATTGAAAAATTTTAGTCTTAATTATTTTTTTTTTTATTTTTTTTTTTATTTATTTTTTTTTTTCACCTCCGAAATCACCGTTAGGTTATATCTTCAGAGGATGTGATGAACGAATTGTAGCGTGTGTGAAAAATGCCATGCCTGACCGGGATTCGAACCCGGGACCTCCAGATGAAAAGCCGATTTAAAAACTTGTTTAAATTCCTATATATATATATTTAATAAGAATTTTATTAGTTCAGAGGTCAAGACTTTAAAAAAAAATAATAATTATATTTCAATTCTATTAAAAAAAAACCATCTTAGCACAGAAGATTGAGATAAATCATCTTACCTAATTTTTCATGAAATATGTATGTATATACATTCATGTATATGTATGTTGAAAATGACTGAATGGGTTGAGCAGAGGATCTGCTTTAAATTCTGTCAGAAACCAGGTGGCACATAAGTAGGCACAATAAGAAAGATTCAAACAGCTTTTTTTGACGATTAATCTATGGGTTTTATACAAATTAAAGAATGATATCTTTATTTACAAGATGACTGAATATCTGTCGAAAAAGACCAAACTCTCTGGCAAACTTATCACCAGCAAAAGTGATGAAAAACAATCAAGCAACTTGGACCAGATTGTGAATTATCTCTCAAATAACAATTAAAGAGTTTGAAGCTGAAGTAGGAATTTTACATGACTGGACAATCTATTATAATTGAAGATCTCAGGATGCAGTTTGTAGCAGCAAAATTTGTCTCAAAGCTTCTCACTCCATGAACAAAAGGACATGAACTGCAAGTTTTGCAAGACATGTTTACTCACCTTTTTCTTTTTCATGATTTTTCTTAGAAAAAAATTATGTTAATTATACAGCTAGTCTCTGAATCGAACAAAGTGAAAGTGTCACTTGTAGAGCTGAATATGACTTTTATTTCTGTAAGCTTATTTATTTTGTAATGCTTTTGAAATGCTTTTTATTATTACTGAAAATGACTAAACCATTTTAAAAATTTACTGGTGTCTCATATTAATTCATTTTTTGTATCTACGACATTACATATTTTTTAAATATAGCTCAGTGTAATATAATTTAAAATTATAATTTTCCAAGTTTGTCATATAAATTCCTAAAGTTGAGAGGAAGATCAGGAATTTTAAATGTATTTATTACTTTTTTCTTTTGTGATTATTCATTGTAAATGTCTGTAGTATGCAACTGCATATACTGCAGTTTCCCTTTTAATCCACAGTTTAGTTAAAGAAAACTAGGTGGATGTTTAATTTTAGTGATTTTTAAGAATAGTCTATTAACTTGAGCTTAAGCCATTAATATTTTATCATCCCTGCTTGAATCTTTTATTTTCCATGGTTCTACTCCTTGATTTAGTCCATCGGAAATAATAAGCAGTTACCATCTAGATTAGGCTTAACACATTTGTTTATGGTACTTAGTTGAAAATGTTATAAAATTCATACAATTTAATTTACATTAATTTTTTTTAATTTGATGAACTATTTGACATTGTTGTTTCAGACGTATGCAGAGTACCTGTCCCAGCCAATGGCACCACAGTTTGTTGATAATTTTGGATTTCATGAAAACGAATTCAATGATAGTGATGATTCCTTACGGTAAGTTTGTTTGTCTTCTTGTGTAAGTGTGCATGCGTGTGTACATACACACACAAAGAGTACTAGGAAAAGTTTGCAATATAATTTTTCAAAATAATTTCCACCACACGTTATTTGAAATGAGTTCAAAGAAATCTAATGTAAGTTTTTGTTAACTATTTGTTCAGTATGCATTATACAATAAAATATGTTAAAGGACAAAATGTTTCACTCGCTCCCTGTTAGGTAAAATATATATGCAAGATATCATAGAAAAAAATATCAAATGATTCACAGTTAAGAATAGTATTACAAATCAAACTTAAAAACATTTTAAAATTTTTAATGAGGTATGTCTTCTTTTGTGTGTGTGTGTGTATTTCAAATAAAATTTCAAACAGTTTTCAAAAAAAAAAGGTTTCTTTGAATCTTGAATGAGATTCCATTCCATGTTATTAATAAGATCTGATATGCAAGTTAACACCCAATGGTTCAGCATGATATATAATTCTCTTCAGATGAAAAAAAAAATTTTAAAGAAAAAATATCACAAGTTAATTGATATAACATTATGTTGTGTAAGGTTTTTTACATATAATTGCTCAACATTGTGTAAATAAGAAGCGTAGACTTGCATTGGTAGTTATTTTTATACGGATTTAAATGCTAGATTATGGATACCGGTGTTCTTTGGTGGTTGGGTTTCAATTAACCACACTTCTCAGAAGTAATCGACCTGAGATTGTACAAGACTACACTTCATTCACATTCATACACATCATCCTCTGAAGTACTGAAGTAATACCTTATGGTAGTTCCGGAGGCTAAACAGATAAAGAGAATATTAATGTGGTTCACCTGATCATTTACTTGTTAAGAGTAGTTAGTTACTTATGAACAATCCAAAATTCAGAGTTAACACTAAAATATTGAAAGTTAGATAATTGTATTTCAGTGCTTATTAATTCAGTAGTTTTTTTTTTAATTTTTTTTTTTTTAGAACAATTCATAATGCTTGTTTGTAACTTACAGCCCCTCCGTTGATCAGCTTACCAATCTCCCATTTAACATGGCTGAAGAAGATGAAATAGAACGACAAGCTGAGCTATTCAAGCAGGTCTGTTCTGGGCGACTTAATACTCTTAGCAATGATGATGACAATGATGAGGAAGATGAAGATGATGATAAGGAGTGGTCTACCTTTCACAGTTTAAGCCCTACTAATAGGTTTGTACTTTTGTGTAATTAATTATTTAGCAGATTAGTGAAAATTAATTGCTTGTATTCAGTTTTTACCTAATTATTCTGTGTGTATGTATATATATTTATACCTTCTTTTTTGACATGAAACTAACCAGTCTCAAAGACATAAATGCAGTGTCATTTTATAATTTACTGGGTCAGCTCGCCGATACGACTTTTAAGTTTGCATCATTGGTGAGTGGTTGGCAGGGAGGGGGCACAGTACAGATCGGCCAAAACTGGTGCTCTCACACATTTCCATTCAGTGCAGCTCACAACTTAGACATGATAGCATTGTGTTTGTGTGTAGATTTTGTCAAGATAGATTGATTTAAATAATAATAAGTTATTTTGGACAATATTTATGTGTAAAAAAAATAAAGTAAACATGTAAAAATTATAAAATTCAATGTGTAATCCACAGCCTGTATAAAATCCAGCCGGAAATGTAAATTACGCATATCATGGAAAGGCTATTGGCCATGCACAGTTCCCTAGTGTCCGGTGGGAAATGAGCTTGACTGCTTCAGGTGCATTGCAAAGCTGGCACGATATGCTCAGTGAACTACATCGACAACGCAAGCATCTTTACTACTGCTTATTATGCCTTATATCTCTTACTTCTCATATCACAGAACTTCATCCAAGGTCTGTTATGTTTCACGTTAAACTAATGGCCGTGCGCCCTGACACAGCCACCCAATTTTTTACCTTTTTTTTATTTTATACTTATGCCATTAAGCATTTAAAGTTGGTCATGTTAACAATTTCTGACTTCAGGCTTATATCACTGTTTTAAAAAAAATATTTTGCCTTTTTAATGGTTATTCTATTCAATATACATTAGTGCGATAAAGGGATAGTTCATAAAAATTATTACCATCTATTTGCAATAGTTTCAGTACTGGAGGTGTTAAATCAATTTAGATTTTATAAAAGACATACAGATTATCAGAGAATGTTTTTTAATTTTTCTGTATTTGACCTCCCACAGTGTTCCAAGAATAAGTGGAACACACTGCAGCTGTACAGTTTGTTAAGAAAAAGTTAATATTGGTGAGCAAACACTTTGCCCAAAATTGTTTATTTTAAGTCCTCCTGAACACAAGTACTTCTGTATCTTGGAGGCCATTCTTGGCATTAGTAATTTAAAAAAAAAAATTTAATTTTAAGAATAGATGAGCGAGTCATATATTCCAGTTATTGATGATACTGTTAGGTAGTGTGTCGCAACATTTAATAGTGCTTGTAAAAATGGATCTTGATGTTGCTGCTTTTTGAAAAATTGAAAAGCAAAAATCCTGTTCAAGGTATATGCTCTTTTATTAATCATTCAGATTTTAAAAATTGTAGTTTGAGTTCTTCAAGCACTGTGAGGACAAGCATTATAATGCAAAAAAAAATACTGTATGACAGCATACTGTACATATTTGTTCTGAATAGCTTGCCTAAGTTTCTTCGAAGTTTCACAGTAGACTGCTAGTGATCATCATACCACATTCCATAAACTCAACTAGAACTTCCTTGGCATCCCAAAAACCACCATAGCTGTAACCTCCTCCACTGACAAAGTTTGGCAGGTTTTCTTTGGCTTGCATGTAGGATGGGTATAGATCCAGGCCTTTGACAGTTGTTTTGTTTCAGCATTCACATGGCCACCAAGATTACATCCCCAGTCATAATTCTCATCAAAAAGATAAGAATTATGACAGAACTTCAGAAGCCCAGTTTATTGGTGACAAGTCTTTTACAAAACTACAAAAAATTTGCAGAAATTGTTCGAAAATTCAGAGATGGTAAAACTTTGATTTTCAAAGACTTTTTCTTCAATTCCACTGACAAGATCATCACTCAACAACAGAGGGCTACCATTCTTCTCTTCTTTGTGGATGTTTGTTCTTTCATTTTTTAAAAATCAATTGCCACACTACACCATCACCCATAACATTGGGCCATACACAATACACGACTGATGATGGATGTCTACTGCCGAAATATTTTGTGCCCAAAGAAACCTCATGACAGCATGCACCTCACATTTCACAAGATATTCTACTGCAATGCTCATGTTTTTAGGATATAACCAGCAAATGGACTGAAATATGCAGGTCTCATTGACACAGCTGAAAGTGCACTGATTCACAGAATACACCAATGTGTTAATGGTGTCAATACTAACACTACTACTAGGGCTAAGCTGTTACAGATGTTACTTCCCTAGACAATAGACAAAATAAATTTTTACAAGAAACACAATTATATATTTGCATATAAAGCTTGCATATAGCATTTATGATGTTCACAAAAAATTTGTCAGGATATTGGAAAATAAGTCATGTTTTATTAATATAAATTTATTAAAATATTTAATAAAATTCATTAAAAAAAAAATCTTATCTGATCTGGTGTAATGGTGATAAGTTTTTTTTTTTTTTTTTTTTTGTGCTTCGTAATAAAAACATATTAGCTTTGTTTAGTTTACTCTTTCAACTTGCTTTTGTCTATCAATTTCTATAGTTTAATTTCTATATAAAGTTACTTATAAATCAAAGTAAACAAGAAAACAGTAGTAAAAATGCTGAATAGATCTTTAAATATTTGCTTACTATAATTCCTCATGGCAATTTTTTTGTGGTATAAATGTAGAATTTTCTGTCTAAGTAAGTCCTGGCCTAGTGGCTAAACAGGTGTAGGAATTATTATTAAGTATTTGAAATCCTGTTTGTATGTAATTTAATTACTAATCAGTAATTTGGTTCATGTTTTTACTATTAATTAATAATAGAAACAAAATAGTTTCTTTCTTATCACAGGCATTTTGCTTTAAAGAAATATTAATTGCACTATTGTTTTACAGTTCAAGACATCAGGGAGCTTTGATTTAAAATTTGTAATTTTCTTCTTAATTCAAAATTGATAAAACAGTAAAACCTTCATTATCCTTGGTCACAGTAAAAATTATGTGTAAAATAAATCATTAAACTATGATTTTGAGATTGGTTGATTGCTATGAATTTTCTTCATTTATACTGCTCAGAGAAATGTATGCTTGGTGGTACAGTCTGCTTTTATGTTCTGTTATGTGACATGTATTGTTGGGGATTTCTTATTTAGAATGTGGAATGGTGGTGAGGAGGCAGCTAACTACAACAGTTCAGATGATGAAGAACGCCCTGGGCCTGAAGGAAGAGAAGAGGGTTCACATATGGAGATCGATCAGGCTTCTGATGGTAATTTTTTTTATTAATTATTTACAAAAAGACATTACAGTTACAAGTCTGATACAGCACACCTTGTATGAATTATAGAAGTTAGAATACCTTTTCCAGGCTCCAGTTAATCCTTAAAAAGGATTAATTTTCATTATGAGAGTGATAAGAAGAAATACTTTAGGAAAGTTAACAGCTTCTCAGGAAAGCTCTTCTGAACTTTCTGAAAGTTCAGAAGAGCCACTGAGTGAAAAGTGGTAACCTTATCATCATCACACAAATAACTCATGATTATGGTATCAGGCATTAATAACCGTAATATTAAGGGAAAGAAAATGAATCCTGAATTCCTTTGAGTTAATATCTCTTGAGTTTTTTTTTTCAAAAAATAAAAAAGGTACATTAAACATTATTCCATTTCACTAATGATACTACTGTTCATTCCTTTGTGTTAGGTGGAAATCTTTTAACCTTGTCATAATTACTCTATTCTGCATTTTAAGTTATCTGTTGTATATTATTCTAATCTTTTCTATAGTTTTTACCCTTTATAAATTTCTCTACCATCAAACTGACTAAACCTGGATGACTGAACAAATAACCAATTGCCAACCTATCTACTACATTTCATTACAAGATTTCATTCAGAAAAGTACTCTCTTCTTGTTAGGATTCTTTCATCCTAAGATGCTTTCATTTTGTACTTTTTAACAACCCATCCAATTTTAAAATTCAATGGTAAAAACCGCACATTAAAGATTTTCTTTTTACTCTTCCTATTGCCAATATTATGTTTACAGTATTATGTTAATTATTATACTTAATGCAAGTATTTTTAACAACATCTTTTTTGTTTTTTTAGATTTAAACTTGATGTTAGAAATCTTTTCTGCATGAAAACTCTCAAGTTCAATCAAGAACTTTAACTTACGTCCTTCTTTTTGTAAATTTCTATTTTTTACTGCAAAATTCTGAAACTTTTTGTATATTTTAAAATTGAATTCCCCTTCCATCTATAAATCCAAGGTAATCATTCAAAATTTTTTCTAGCCTGTTTTTGATATTAGCCAAAACAGCATTATTATTATTATTATCATTGAATCATAACTTTTTTATTGTTTTCTGTCTGTAGTTATTCCACCTTTCAATTTTTACTTAAGTGTTGTTAAGCTAAAGCAATCTTGTGTGTTGCCGGCCTCCATGGCGTGAGTGGTAGCATCTGCCTTTCATCCGGAGGTCCCAGGTTCGAATCCCGGTCAGGCATGGCATTTTTCACACACGCTACAATTCATTCATCTCATCCCTCTAAAGATATACCTAATTGCGGTTCCAGAGGTTAAACAAACAAAAAAAAAACCTTGTGTGTTGACATTTATGTTTGAATAAATAATAAATTTATTGCAGTAGAGACTGTCTGTAATACAAATCTACTATACTGAGTCAAATAATGTAGCATATTTTATGTTGAAATCTCTTTCTTTTTTCTTTTTGTAAAAATAAAAAAATTACTCATCTTGTGATATCATCTGAAAGTTTATGCATTTATATTCCTTTACATTAATAAAAATTGTTTATTTGATACAATTTTTTTTAATTTGTTTTTTTCTAGTTTGGTGTAGTAGTGGTGCTGTTGATAGTACTCAAGACCCATGGGCTGGTGGCCCTGTAGCTACAGCAGATGAAGGTTGGGCTGATTTTGACGCTAACTTTGGTGTAGCCACTAATAGTATTCCTGATAACTCTAGTAAGTGCTTTTGTAACTCTAGTAAGTGCTTAGTTTTCCTGATAACTCTAGTAAGTGCTTTTATAGAAAAATTTTGTTTTTTCTGTAGGTGGTTTTATATAGATTAGAATTTGTTATTATACCTAGACTGTTATTTTATAAACAACAATCAGTTAATAACAATATGAATTATTAAATTTTAAAATTTATTAAAATTATATTACTAATCGACTCATTCAAAATAAATCTATCATATTTTGCAGCTTTTTGATTGATAAATCAGATGGGTGATCCATATTTGTGATTTCTTTTTTAATTTATTTTTTATTCATTCATTTTTTCTTGAGAGATGGATTTTTGTGTTTGTTTACCTTAAAAAAGTTCCTGGTTAGTGATTGTCCCTTTTCAATACCTTCATTATTTACTAGCAATCCAGTCTGTACATTACAGAGTATGATGAATGTATTTGCTTTATTTAAACATCATTTTACATTGAGAATTACATATTCTTTTTTTTATATACATATATTTTTGTCAAAATGTTACTAAAGATTGTCATAGTTTGAATCAGTCTGGAATTATATATTGCATGAATTTCTTTCATTTTGAGCTCTAAAAAAAAATGTATTTGTTTTTTTCTGTTAATGAAAAAAATTAATTAAAACATTTTTTTGTTAACAAGGCATAGATTTTTCAAGATTATTAAATAAAATGTAAAATGAGCTATGTTGGAGGCGTTATTATAAACAGAAAATAAGTTACTGCTATTTTAGAATGAAAATTTTTTTTTGTTCCTTTTTTAATTGTAAAAAGTTAATATTTTTTAATCTTTGAAATAAATTTCAGAAAGAAGAATTAAAGCTTGTAAAATCTTCATTAGTTACTTATCTGCATATTTTTTCTGTGATTAATCAGTGTGAAACGTGATCACTTTTGAAAATTGTCTAAAATCTTAAAATTTCTTAGAAATCTTTAAATAATAATTATACCAATGTGCTGAAAGAAAATCTGCTAGGAAAGCATATATTAAACATATTTTTTCTAATGATGTTTTTTGAACAAATGAAAAAACTGTTGAAAAGAGAAAATCATTGTGAATTAGCATTTTGCTGATTCACATAGCTTCATGGAACTGATTATATTGCAAATTAATTTTTTTTTTTTTTTCTTTCAATTATATTGTTAATTAATTAGGCCAACCAAGGTTCTCTCAAATTGGAGACATTATATAGATCAGAATTTGAATACCAAGGATAATTTTATTTTGGATTTTTAGGCATCAGAAAACTGAGCAATTGGCAGGTAATTTGTATGTCTCAAGTTGTAATGTCTTCTCTCCAGTAAAAACGTTGATAAAACTTAATTAGAAAACATCATCATCATCATGTTGTATGAATAAATGATTTTTTCAAATATATTAAATATAATACAAGATAACTTTTTTGTAAAAGTTAAAAAAATATAAATGAGATTTTGAACTTAAAATAACCTTTCTTTTATTCTTTCAAATTGTATTTACTTAATAAATGATAAAATTAAAGAAAGGTAAATTTTAATCATATGTAAAAATAAGTTTATAGGAAAATTGAATAAGCCTTTAATCTTATAAAACCTGTATTTCTTAGAACAATTAATTTTTGAAAAAATAAAATGTGTTTAGAATTTTTATTTCACAAAAACATCAAATTTTTCATAAAAAGTAGTAGTCTCTGTCCATTTTTATCATAAAAGGAGAAATTGAAGTCACGATTGTGAGAAGTTGATTAAAATATTTATTTTGTATGGTTTACTTAAAACACTTTAAAAAGGATAAAAGGTTTTTAAAATTCCAAGTTTGTCTACTTTAATTATTGAGGATAGATAAATTATAATTTTGCTTGCATGATAAAAGGTCTCAACTTTTTTTTTCTTTTAGATTTTTATAGAAAGCAATAATGTGTTTTTAATACTTTCATGAAAACAGAGGCCGTTTAACTTCAGTTTTCAAGAAGGTGGTTTACAGACTAACTGATTTCTTTAAAAGTAAGGAATTCCAAACCTATTTATGGGAAAAATTTTGCAGATAATTACTTTTGTAATATTAATTTTAATTTTTTTATCGGCTGCATTAAGAAAATAATAGGAGCTGAAAATGCTGTTTTTATTATTAGTCATTTGAATACTTGATGATATATTTATCTTTTGCTGATCCAATATATTATTACTCATATATCCTTAATTCTTGGCTTTATAATTATAATCTAATATACATGTAGGAAATGTAGATTATGCAGGAGCATGTTGTTTTCCTTTATTATCATAAGCATCTATATCAGTAGAAGTATATTTGCAGGCAGGATTATGTTTTGAAAAACATTAAGGGTTAAAATGAAAAATAATCATAAAATGAATATAATTAAATAATATTCTGATGAAATTTGATAGAAAATAATTAAGTTTTTTAGATATTAAAATAGAATTCTAAAATAATTGTACAAAATCAATCAGTATGTTTTCATCATTGAAGAAAAATATAAGCGAAATATGGTTTAATAGTAGAAAAATGGGCATTCTGGAACAGTTTTGGACTTTTGGACCCTGTTCCAATTTACAGTGATGTCATCAGGTTTTTTTTACTGATGTCTTTTTTTTTCTCCTTTTTTTTTTGTCCTGTGCTAGAAATATGTCATACCGTGTGATCAGAAACGTTGTGCAATACACGTGCGTGCTGACCTTTGCGTTAACCTTTTTTACGATAATATATTTGCATCAGAGATTTTTACTTATTTTTTTGAAAATTATCTCTATGACGAGGTCAACAAATTTATTTAAATATGCACCAAATTTTCATTGTATTCATATCACATTCACTGTTAGTGAGTACTGTATGCATTTTCCTGTGTTTATTCCATCTACGTAACTTCTGAGCTATTATCTTCATTTTCAATCAGGTGAGTTGAACTGCATTTAAATATAATTAAGTAATATTAATCTAAATATAGTTATACACTACTTATATTCTATTCTCCAGTTAAATTGCAGATATTAAATATATTATTACATACTTCATTGAATGATTAATAATTGTAAGATTGGTAATAATAAATATTTATTTCAAATGTTTACATGAAATACTAACTCTACTTAAAGATAATAAAATTTTAGAAATGGATGGTGTATAATTTGTTAAATATGTATTAAAAAATAAATAGTAATTATTTACTTAATTTTTTATCTAGTTTAATTACACACATTGAATAAAAATTATATTAAAATGCGCTGAAAGTAAAATTATATTTGGTATTTATTTAGAATTTGAATTTAACTAATCACTATTGTTTTTACAGTGCTATCTTACTGAGAACAACAGCCTTATCGTATTTATATACTGCTAAATTGCAATGAGAGCACAGCCCTGTTAATAAGGTGAAGGATAGTTTTTAAATATTTTATTTAAAATGTTTGCAAAGTGTTAATACTAAAACAAAACTTAATGAATGTTGTAAAATGTGATAAATATATACTGGAAAATAAGTAGCAATATATTTGGTTTTTTTTCTTTTGGAAAAGATTTCATCCAAAACCTAACACCATTTATAAAAGATATTCTTGAAAACTCAACTAAGTATTCATCTCTTTAAATATGATCAAAAAGAAATTGAATGTGGTGTGATTGTGATAATTTTTAATTTTTATTCCAATTGGATATGAAACTATATTGTGTGGAATTAACTGTTGAAGAGACAATAGCATTGATTGATACTAATTTAAGGAGCAGTAGATTTTTTGCTTCACTCTAAACTAGTTTTCATTTCAGCAGATTAACCTTATTAATTATCATATCGATTCTTACATGCATTCAGTTGTAATGGAATGGGTAAGGGATGTTTGTGAATTTAAAAAATCTTATTATAGCAACTGGAACTATCATATATTTCTGCTAGCCTGTGCCTGCTTACTGATAAGCTCTATATACTGCAAATCATATTAGTATTTTATGATAGGTGGGTTAACTGATGATGCTTACTGTGTGATTTATTACAGTTTGAGGTACAAGTTTTTGAATTTTTAAGATGGAAAGTATGTATAGTTGGTCTGAATCAATTGATATCATTCATATGTTGTGGAAAAGAAAATATATTAATAATAGAAATGATAGCTGCCTTAGTATTAAATCTATATAAATTTACAGTAATAAGTTAATCACCAATTGCCTTTGTATAAATAGGTATGGTCATATCTTATAGAGAGTTGGCAGGAGCTTAGGTAGGTTCAGTGACTAGCCTGTTTCAAAAATTGAAATGGGTACATTTTGCAATGAAGTGTAGTTTTGTTAAGTTCATTATAGTTGTAATATTTAATGTAATGTTAAAAATAGATGTTTTTTTCTCTAGATGTCTCGCTTATTAAGAAGAATCCTCTCTATGATGAAAAGGTAATTGCGGATGAGCAACATCTCACAAGATGCTCAATTAGAAACCTCCGGCTCAGTAGGAAGAAGGAAGCAACTTCTTGTAGAGGTAACTGATTGAGCCCCAGCTGGGTCCTTCAAGGCTTCAATAGGCAAGATCTAGTTCTATACAAAGTCTGCATTGCCCTCAACCTGCTTCAACTGATGGGCATCAACCACTCTTAGTTGAAAATAATTCAACAGATGTAATCTTACAAAATGTGATATTATATTACACATACAGTCTTACATCTCATCATTGTCTTAACGGCAGGAGCCGATGGGAAGACGGCAAGGAAAGCTCTTTCCTATGATTCATTATGATATGATTATTATATGATTCATCCGCATTGATAATGCGGATGATATTTCAAATTAAAAAATGTTTACTAACAATTTAAAGAGAAAGTTTTGTCAGTTACGATGGAGGATAATCAACTAGGTGTAATCAATGACATATATAACACGTTAATATGTGGGGAGATTTTAGATGTTGCAAGAACAATCAAGCAAGCAAGTCAAAAACAATTTAATACAACTGAGGTTGAAGCCTCAACCTCAGTCTCAACATGACCTTTATAAAAGCCTCTTTGATAAAGGGAACAATGGATAATATTTTTGTCGAAGAGGCAACATCTCAGAGAGTACCATTTACTCACTCGCAATTCTTAGGTATAAAGCATCTAAATAAGTAGTTCCTGTGTGGATGCCTAAGAAAGGCAAGTATCTACTGAGAAGGATCTTTTCGAAATAAAGAATCTGAAGGTCTTTCATCTAGATATAGATACCAAAAAAATTAAAGGCTGAGCTCTTTTTAATGAAACTGATGATCAATTCAAGATATCTAATGAAATGACCTCAATTTCATTTGAAAAAATGAAAAAGGAAAATGACTTTAAAAAAGTCTCAGGCAAATTGTGTAGGTGCACTCTCAGTAGCGCATAGTTTGGTTGGTTGGTAAGAAATTGTAAAAGATGCTCACCTTTAATTTAAAATTTCTTTGCAGAAAGATGTCAACTGGAGAATTCTATTAACAAAAGAGCATGACTTGCAGCAGTTAAACTAGTTGGATGATTTTCCTTATTGAAAATGCATTTAGCTGCAATTTAACTACTACAAAAATGAAATAAGGTATTGAGGATGCTTGGATGCTTCTAGTAGCAGTGAGAGGAGTGATGAGAATTTTCTTATTCGAATCGGTAGCACATTGCAGTGCTAGAAAATATAATGTTTTAATAGAGCTGTCTTACAAAACACCTTTAGATAATTACTTGAGGAATGTTGATTTTAAAACAAGAATTCTGTAATTTTCAATGAGTATGATATTGCAAATTCAATACAAGATGCAATCAAAATATTGCTTTAAGAAGAGGTAGATTTCAAAGGAAAGCAGGGCAGATAAACGTTTTTAAGCAATGATGATGTTTTAATATGAATAAACTGTTATTGTCCTCTTAGAGGATTGTGTTACATTCCACTTACTAGATCTATTCAAAACAAACACATGATCATTAATAAAAAATAATAAAGTGCTGCAGCAATCTCCCCCTCCATAAAAGTCATCTTTGCTGAACTACAGCTGTAAAACTGTATTATAATTCAAAAATTATCATCATATGTTTCACTTCCCATAGTTTGTTAAACAGATTTTTTGTGTTTCTTAAAACCAGTCATGACATGCTATTCCAACCCCAAGAGTCCATACACAGTTTCCATAGAGCAGCACATTTCCTATGAGTTATTTTGTATCCATCCTTTCACATCAGCAACTTTTCAAAATGTGATTCCAACAGACCCCATCGTGTACAGAGGGTCTCTAATTCATTCATGGAACTGCCTCATGAAGTTACTGCTCGAATCAGTTAAATTCTTGAAGTGTATAAAGTAATTAAACTCACTAATGAAGACAAACATGCCTTTGAAACAGTCACAAACTGCCAGATTTGTAGCATGAAATTCACTCAGAAGGCCAGTTTGTTAAGAGAAGACTACCACTTGGCAGGAAAATATTGGGTGGTGTTATGCTGCCTGCACGTGCAACTTACAAAGAACAGATAATAGAATGTTTATTCCCATTTTTATCCATAACAGTCCTTGTTATGATTCTCATTTTATCGTGAGAAAGAACTGGGCTATGATGAAAAACTAATTACCATGATCCCTAACTCTACCAAAATGACTGGATTTCCCTACGCTTCATCGATATGTACTGCTTTATGGCTTCCAGCCTAGATAGTCTTGTAAAATCCCTCCTGATCGATAATTTTAATAACATCAAAAAGTTTGATGGTTTCTTCCAACAAGTACGTAACTTGATTTCTTACTAGTCATGGGACCTAAGGGGTCCCTTATATAGGTTGTCGGGTTTGGCCTGATGGATTAGAGTCTGTGCCTGCAGTGTGAGGTGCAGGATGATGCCTTTCATATGTTGTATGAGCACGCCAAATACAATCTTAAGCATACCTTAGTAATTTGTCTACTGGACAAATCAGAGCAATGCTGGACATCAGTCAAAACTGGAAAGACCAGGCTGAATGATCAGTGGTTGCAGAATTTCTAAACTATTTGCCTAGGGGGTGGATTGTGGAGGGAATCTAGGGTGCTCCTTAGTCTTGTTCCTACATACTTTGTTTTGTTTCAATTTCTTGTTAGTGTTATTTCATTTTGGTGTTTTGTTATTAGTTTTATTTTCATGTTTTTCTGTAATGGTGGTGCATGTGAACTCGCATTACATTTTGGGTATATAGGTGATTCAGTTCCTTTGACGACTACAGTTTTCAGTCTTGCTTGAGACTAGAGATGTGTTTTTTTTTATTTTTGGTAATAGTTAACCAATGTGAATATCACTTGTGGTATTTGCTTCAGTGGCATTCTGGGCCTAGGCGATTGAGAGGTGTCATATGCAAAGGTTTAAAAGATGACCTTTGGTATAGCTCATCAAGGTTAGTACTGAGGGGGTGATTGTGGGTGTCTTCCCAAAGGGATTAGGATGTTTCCCTCCATTTCAAGTTTTGGCTGAAAATGTCTTGTTTGTTTCAAAAGGTTGTGTGTATTTCTTACCTTTTTTATTTTGGTTTCTTCTAGTGTAATTGATCTTGTGATTTCATTGATAAATTTAGAAAAGTAGCTATATGGGTTTAACTCCTAAGAAAAGAAGCAAGATAATAATACTCAATGACCATACTTTTATGATTCAAAGACAGATAACAGCAGATTGTAAGATTAGTCTAGGTATGGTTAATCAGATAATTTGACAAAATCTTAAGGTGGATACAATTTCACTCTCTACAAAAAGATCAATGTTGAAGAAAACGTCTAGATGATGCTATTTTATATAAAATAACTAAAATTAATCCTCAGAAAAATAGTTTTGAGTTATTAAAAGACTTGGAATCAGCTGGTGTGAAAATTCACGATTCTACTGTACACAGTAGACTTCTGGAAAGTGGTCACAAGGGACGAAGGCCTGTAAGAAAACAACCTTACTAACACTTGAAAAAGAAAGGCTTCTTTGGGCCAAAGAATACAAAAACTGGAGTGCTGTGACGTGGAGAAAAGTCCTTTTCTCTTGACAAGAGTCATTTTCTAGTTCAGGGAAGAAGTGTGATACATCTGCAAAGAAGCAGTGAAACAATGAATGAGTTTTGCCAAAAACACATGAAACAAGTTGTAAAACATCCTTTAAAGATGATGTTTTGGACCTAAAACTTTAGACCCATCTCTGGGATGATGAGCAGTGAAAAGTGCATCCCAATATTGGAAAATAGGGCTCTATCAAAACTTTAAAAACTCGCAGATTTATTTGGTGTTTAAAACACTGTTTTTCAACAAGATTTGGCCCCCTGCCACTTATCAAAGAAAGTTAAGCTTTTCATGTCTCAAAAAAGGGATTCAGTGTTTGGACTGGCCAGGAAATTCACCGCACCTGAACCAAATTGAAAATTTATGGGCAATTGTGAAGAAAAGACCTAGAAAAATTGACTGCATTACCAAAAAAAGATGATTTTTTTGTGAAATGGTGTGGTTTCATAATCAAGAAATTAAGGAAATATGTAAATAAAAAAAATTATTATTATGGATTCAATGCGTAAAAGAATTGAAATGGCTATGTTAGCGCGTCAGCTAACTACTAGCCATGCGAGGATAATTGGAAAATTAGTTAAAATAAAAATACTCTGGTAAGAAAGAAAAACTGTATAATGAATTTATATTTAGAAAAAAAAAGGACTTTACAAATAATAATTTTAAATTTTGAAAAAACAATAATTATTAGTTTGTAACTTGCATTTAATACTTATGTGTACAGTCTGACAAACTATCTTAAAGACTAGAAAAATTTTAAAAACCTAATAAGTCAATTAATTACAATCTCAATCGTACATGCATACATGGGTAAAATTATAATTGTTATTATATTATTATTATTACTAATACATTACATGTTTTTATTTTACATCTAATATTACTATTAACATTTAATATTTCAATTCTAAAACATTAATCATAAAATTTTAAATTCTGCTTTAACTTTATCATTAACATTATTCAAAATGCTGAATACAACAATAAGGAAGTAAATTTAAATTATTTTATAATGAATTAACTAATCTTTAGCGATTAACACCACTGATAATATATTAACAATCAGAAAAAAGGAGAGATTTTTTTTTTTTTATAATTAGTAGCACAATTAATGAGTTTAGCAATCAACATTATTATAAATTCCACAAATGCTTTATTCAGACAGAAAGAGAGAGCGATTGGATTATTTAATGTCATGTGAAAAAAATACAAAAAACAAATCACTAAGAATTAGATGTATATTAAAATGAAATAAATAAATTATAAAAAATATATGAGCAAGAAAAAGTGTATCACCTTACAATTTGATTGTTGCACTATTTGTAATTAGTAGAGATACCTGGCAGGTACACTTGTTGAAACCACTATGAAACATTAAAAATGTTAAAATGTGACCAAATAAAACATAAGACGGTTAAACTCTGGAGCTGGAACACTTGTGGTCCGGTCAATATAGAAATTTATTCAACATGAAGAGAAATTAACAATTGAATGATTACTTACTTAGCCGGCTGGTCTAAAACAACATAATAAACTTAAATAAATTTGAAGAGACTAACACACTTGTAGACATTGTTGAGAATAAGAATTAAGAATGTGAACAAAGAAAGCTGCTGGCAAACCCAGGAGTTGAAGAACGTCCTATCCTCTATGAAGTTGAACGTCAATTGAGAACCAAAACGAAAGAAAAAAAAAGGAAAGCTCGTAACACGCGCAATAGAGTGCAAGCATGGGAACAGATTGAAGGCAAGCTGTGCGAACAGATGAAGAGAAGGGTCGTGGAAAAGTACAGAGTGACAAAATTAGCTGGAATAGTTGTGAAATAGGGTGTGTAGCATTTCATAACAATAAGTAAGGGACTCAATGAAAAGCTTTTAACAGGGAGAGGCAATAACCATAAAAAATAAATAATAAAACCGAAAATCAAACTTAACACAAATGTGTTAACAGTTATTAAAGAGCTAGGAGGTCATGTTAAATATTAAAAATTTCTGTAATAAAAACTACATTCTTTAATTGTAATAAATTTGATTATTTTTGAAAATATATTCTTGTTCACATTAATTTGTATAAGACTGTAGAACCTGTTTTTATAGTTAAAAGAGTCTTTTATTTTTGTAAAGTAAAAATAATTAACCTGTACAAAGCCCAGGAAATTACGCAGGTTAACAAAAAAATAAATTAAATAATTTGCAACTGAGATGAAAGTAAGTGAATTAAAATGTACCTTTTATGTTGAATCTTAAAAATGAAATTGGTTTTGCTTCAACCCCTTCAAATTTTTGGTTATGAACTTTTAAAGTATTGAGAAACTTCTTAAATAATACAATATAAAAATAATTATAATTCCTATCTTTATTTTTCAGACATTTATGTTATATCTAAATTAATTTTTTCTCATTTTCCTTTTGTGTTCAGTGAAGTCTTCTCGTTTTATTATCCAGTTATAAATTTGTGATGAGTGACACTACTCATCAAAGATTCATTCATCTGCATTATAGTTTAATGCCCTGGTTAGCATTGATATTTGAATGAAATGAAAGTTTGGGCTTAATGTTTTAAAATTCTTTGGACACTATAGTTTATTGAAAATAAATATTTATCACTGAAGTTAGGAAAAATAAAAGTAAAATTTTATCTAAGAGAGAAAGTAGGGAGAAAGGACATGGAAGTATGTTATCTTAGAGAAATACAGTGAGGAAGTATAGCATTAAGTGAATGGTTAGAAAGTGAGAAAGTTACTGGTTTTTATGATCAATCCAGATAAATCGCACTATTCCAACAAAGACATAGTAAGAAAGAGAAATGACCAATTGCCATTTGAAACAAGAGTATTAACAACCATTAAAAACTTGGTTATTTTTTTTTCTTGTGCAAGAATGGTTATTCATGATATAATGCACATACTGGTAATGTTTCTATGTGCTGCCAATGAAGAAAAATTAACTTTAGACTTAAAGACTAATTTTTTAAAAATATCATCCATCACTTTTATGTGTGAAATTTAATTTTTTTTTTTTTAACTGTTCTTATTTTTCATTATGTTTTTGTTTACAGATAATACTAGCAGTCCTGATAGATCAGATCCAACTGGTTCAACTTCAACTGATTTATCTTCCGTCCCTACTACTAGTAATACAAGTGATTCTACTTTATCTGTTGCTCTTTCTAAAGAATCTGTAACCAATACATCTAGTACTAAACCAGAAACAAGTTCATTTCTTAGGTAAGTTTGTATGTTATTTTTCTAAGTGTTTTATACTTCTTTTATTTTTTGATAATACATTCATTTGGTTTCTCCAAAACTTGGCTGTGATGTTTGGCCACCATTGCATTGTAAATTTTTATCAGAGATATTAGTAATTAGCCAGTATATTTTCTTGTGTTCATTTTAAAATAAAATTGAGTTCACATAAATTCTAAAATAAGTTGATTCTTTTTAAAAATATTGAGTGGTTACACCTAGAATGAAAAGCTCTTGATTAGTAAAAATTCCACCAACCCATTGAAAATATTTTTTGGAGGCTGTTGACTTCAGTTCAAAATATTAAATATATATTTATTTGTAAACTTGAATTACTTTTGCAAAAATAGTTACTTTTTGTCCTGAGCACATTTAATATATTGTATTTTCCTTATGTAATTCATAATTGATTGTTGTTTTTTTTTTTTTTGCTTTAGTGACAGTAATGCTAATCCCAGTGCAGTTGTAAATAGTGCATTAACTAATGAAGATCAACAGCTAATGGATAATTTTAGGTAAGTACTTTATAGTTATAGTTTTTAGTTAACTGATTGTTATATGTTTTGGCATTAATTTTACTATTTTAATTTACAGCTGTATAGAATTGTTAAAATCTTTTAATTACTGCCAGAATTAATTTAAATTTATAAATATTAATCATTATTCAGTTATATTCTTGTAAAGGAATTAATCATTTACCCCATAATTCTTGGTGTTGTACACCTTACTAATGCTGCTTGGCTTTGTATAATAATTAATGAAGATTAAACTAGTCTTTTGAATGGTAACTATACAGAATTAGATTAGAATTTACATTTGCGTTTATACATTTTAATATACTATGATTTCCTATTGCCTTCACTGAATTGAATATATTGTCTTACATCACTGTGCTAATCCTACTGAAATGGAAATGACACATTAATCCTGCCCCCCTCAGATGCTGGTTTTATATAGAACATTACTTTAGTGAAAGTAACATTGATGGCTGTTGTTTGGAGCCTTATTTGCATGAAAGTTACAAGAAAGACTAGGACAGATAATGCAAAACAAAAAATTTATGTATACTGTTTGTTGTTAAACAATGTAGTTTATAAATTTATTCAACTAAGGAAAGATTTATACATGAAATTAAACCTGGTTATCCACAAGACATTGCCTCACCCAACCATGTATCATTATAGGCATTGATGGGAAACACATAATGTTTTATCAGTAGTTTGTAAACACAGTTAATACTATACTGATGGGCAAGATACCTGTACTTCTTACAGGAGGTAAGGAAAATATTTTTTGGCCTGAGTAAACTGCATTCCTTACAACAGCTGAAGTGTCTAGGAATAACATCCTGAAAATTAAAGTGTGTGAAATAATGGCATTTTATCAAAAATAAGGTTGCATGAAGTTCACTAAAGGCATTCTCAATGGTTAATGATCATAGCAGTTTATATCAATTAAAATATGTATTCATATAATTCTGATTTTTTTCTATGCATATTGATGTTAAAAAGTCTCTTGCTTATTAATTGTTATAGGTGAAAATTGCTTTTAGCAAAATAATTAATGCTGTTATTATATACTATATAGAATACAGTAACATTTATGTATTTATAACATTTTTGTAAAAATACTTAATACTCATACTTTATAAAATGTACGACTATTAATTATTAGAAATTGGTAAGATTCATTTTACAATTACTAGTTTTCCTACTGCAGCTGATCAGAACGACTGCAATCATTATCTCAAACATTATCAACCTAAATATCATAACATACTGGAGAATAATATAATAGTATGTTAGTTTACTGTTAAAACTCTTGAATCATATTTGGGTTTTATAAATCGGTTAAAATGTATTGCATTCATTGAAATTTGATCTACTAAATTACGAGACATGTTTTAAAGTAAAAACTGTTTTGAAATCAAGCTGATGCAGTGCTGCGGTCGGTGTCTTGCACATGCGCATTGTGTACCTACATCTGTTGGCAAGCCACAGATGCCATTACGGCCAATTGAGAATCCCACTGACTGAGATACTGCTGTTATTTGTTTTCTGTGTGCTAAAGGCAAAAGTCCGGTTGAAATTCACTCTCAGATTTGTGAAGTCTATGGACAAAACATTATGAGTGATGGAATGGTACGGAAATGGGTTAGAGCTTTCAAGAATGACAGAACAAACGTTCATGATGAGGAACGTAGTGGGCGACCTTCTGTGATCACTGACGATTTGTTGCAAAAAGTTGATGAAAAAATTAAAGAAAACAGACGCTTCATGATTTCTTCATTATCATTGGAGTTTCAAGAAGTGTTCTTTATGAAATTGTTAGTAAATGGTTAAAGTACCGAAAATGTTAAAGGAGGTGCCAAAAACAAACATTTAGGCAATGCCTTGACTCTTCTTGCATGTTATGAAGCTGAAGGTGACATGTTAAGCAAAATTGTCACGGGTGATAAAACATGGGTTGCCTATGTTAAACCTAAAACAAAACAACAATCCATGGAATGGCAGCATTCATCATCGCCTAAGAATTTGAACTTTAAACAGACAATTTCAACTCGGAAAATCATGTGTACCGTGTTTTGGGACAGAAAGAGAGTGTTGCTTGTGGATTTTCTGCCTCATGGTGACACGTACATGCTCACACATATTGTGAGACCTTAAGAAAACTGCATTGTGCAGTTCAAAATAAAAGGCATAGCATGTTGAGCAAAGGGATCATTTGGCTGGGAACAATTTGATCATCCTCCATATAGCCGCGATCTAGCACCCAGTGACTATCACTTGTTTCTGCACCTAAAGAAGCATCTCGGAGGTCAACACTATGATGATGACTATTAGCCTAAAATGGCCGTGTTGCATTGGCTTTAAATCAGACGGCAAACTTTTATGACAATGGAATACAAAAGCTTGTAGTTCGGAATGATAAGTGCCTTAATATTACATGCAACTATGTAGAAAAGTAAATTAAGATACTGGCTTTCTTATAAAAATAAAATAATTATGAAGAGTCTGTTGGTTTTTTTTTTAATTTGAAAACTGTACTTACTTTAAAAACACACCTCGTATATTTCTTTCTGATTTAATTGCAAATGCTTTCTGATCATTGCAAACCAGATGATTCAAATATATACATCAATTGCCATGTAGATGATCCAGAGGCTATTCTTATCCTGTCCATGTGGACTTTAGAAAAATATTAGTGCTGTTCACCAATCAACATTCTAGCATACTCATCCAAAGGATTTGAAAATCAACCACCTTTCTGCATCTGATGCTGCATATTTTGTGGAATTAAATAAAATATGCTTAGTATATTTTGTGGAAATATCATCCTGAGCCCACACTGAACTTTAGGAATGACCAACTATACTGCAGTTAGTAATACCAGTTCAACTGGTACATCACAAAAAGTAGTAGCAGCTTTACTGAATGAACCTGGGCTGGCTCGGGTCCAATATGCTGAAAAACCTTAGATTAAAAAAATTGCAACCAAAGGTTTTTTAATGCAAGTAAATAAACGTTCCAACAGATAACTTAGGTACGAGGGACATTTCATAAATATTGCACAGGTTGGTACCACTGCGGGATAGATGACGCTGCAACAATGAACAACAC
>JAAAKQ030268183.1:0-10656 GCA_010016005.3 Zanna intricata | reverse complement strand
ACCTCCGGATGAAAGGCCGAGACGCTACCACTCGGCCACGGAGGCCGGCATATAAAATAATACTCTTTATTATTTCCTATAATATATATATTATATTTCCTGTAATATAATATATATATATTACAGGAAATAATAATGAGTATTATTTTAGCTATAAAAAAAAATTTCCGGTATTCCACGATATTTTTACGGGTATTCATTTTTATATAGGATCATAATTGAACGTCACAGCTGATATTTATAAAAATTAAGATGAATTTTAGTTTTAATTATTTTTGTGGATCGACTTATACTATATCATATTTATTTGAATTAAAAATATTACCCACCCTTCCTTCATGATAAAAATAATATATTATTTGGCATTTACTTGTCCAAGATGCTTTTTACAAAAATTGTAACGGAGAAAAATCCCACAAACCTTTTCTAAAGTTTTTTTTTTATGTTTAACCTCCGGAACCACTGTTAGGTATATATCTTCAGAGGATGACGTGAATGATTTGTAGCGTGTGTGAAAATGCCATGCCTGACCGGGATTCAAACCTGGGACCTCCGGATGAAAGGCCGAGACGCTACCAATCGCGACATGGAGGCCAGTAGTTTTAAAAATTTTCTAAAGTTTTAGGGAGAAATTTTTTACACGGAACGGTTACTTCGATACCGTCCAAAGAAAAAGCCTTTTTGGGGTTAAAGTAAAATTGTATGCTTATAACAAATCTCACGACAAATATTATACAGAATTTTGTTTAACGCAATTTTGATTTTGAAGCGTCCAAAAAGATGTAAAACAACGTAAAAAAAAATATATTTGAAGTTTTATATGGAATGGATTTGGAAGTTCTATAAATGTGAGGTAAAGTGAAAAGGATGAACAATAAAAAACTGATATGGCAATTAAGACATAAGTCGGAAGAACTGAAAGAATGATAATAAAAATAAAAAGAAAAATTAAAAAGATGAATCAGATATAAGGAAAAGAATAAAATCTTCCAGAAAAATATATCAGAAAAAGAACAAAATATTCCTTTAAATAACAAAGATTAAATGATTATTTGTATCGATATTAATTAATAACTTAAGAACAAATCTGATGTGGACACTACATGACTTCCTTGTACAAAAATGCAAAACTAATATTATTCTAAATTAAAATTTTCAATTAATATTAAATAATGAGATTTTTCACCAAATCTATTACATATACACTTATGTAATAATGCCTACTAAATTACATACACACATTTATGAAAGTTCATAAAATTTTATTTCACTAAAAATTGATTTTTTGTATCGTTATTGAATTATTATTAATTGTATAATTTTTTTTACCATCACGGGTCAATAGTTATTATTAAATCAATATATTTAAATTTAAAAAAAAAAAAGCTAAAACAAAGAAAAAAAGTAGATGAAGTCTGATTCGAAACGATATACCATTTCTTGCAAGATTCAAATATTTCATTAATTACAATTTTATTGGCTAAAACTCTGGAACCAGTCAAAATAAAAGTACCACTTATGAGATATAATTAAAAAGCTCTCGATGAGGGTTTGTTATTGCAGCTAAGAAAAAGCAAAAAATTCAAATCTTTTGGAATTTTTGGATTTTTTTTTACACTTTTGGTTCAATCAATTGCAATCAAATGAGGTGTACTAATAGATGTTACAACGGTCCCAAATCCAAAATTTGGATATTCTACGGCTATTCGTTTTTTAGTTATGCGAGGTACGTTCGTACAAACATCATGCCGAAATATGGCAATATGGATATTTCAGTTGAAATCTGAAAACTGAAAACGTTGAAAAAACCGAAATTTTTCGTGATTGCAATACTTTCTTTACTTCTTACAAGAAAGTAACCTTGTAAGATACCTTACAAGGTTTATTTGTCATTCGTTTTTATTCTTGTAAGAATAAAAACGAGTTAAATGTTGCATGCCCAGTTTTTTTCATGGGTGAATGAAACATAAAAGTATATTCAGAGTGAGGGAAGGGAGGGAGAAAGAAAAAAATAAAATTAAAGATTTGAGTTATGGCTGTAAAGGAATATGGAAACAATGGGTAGACTGAATATGACAAGGAACTTTTTAAAGGAGGATTACTGAACATAGAGGATTTTTACATGTACCGAGTGTCCCATTTAAAATGCAACCCACCAACCAGCCTTCTATATTATTTGAATTGAATCCCAGCTCCCCCCTCCCCTACGTTATACTGCAGTGGTCTCGTCCAACTAGTGAACATTGCGCCGATGCGCGGGCTGATACTGTAAGACATAACAAAGCAATCATAACGTTCAGTGCATTGTTAGAGAGGAGATGGTTTTTCATAAGATGAACGGGTTTTTATTCTTGAGTCGAACTTTAGCACAAGATCAGTGGTTGAAGCTTAAGAATCTTTTCGCTCTAAGTAACGTCATAAATCAGCACTGAACGACACCAGTTTTGAGGTTAGTGGCTAAATTATGAGACAGATTTTGATAATAATAAGGAACAAAAGATCGATCGCAGTATTGAATTCAGACACAGTCACTGAAATAAAATTCCGATTAACTTCTTCACCAAAAAAATTAATTAGACGCTGGTTAGCAGAAATTCATTTGTCAAAATCAATGTTAATTTGACGACGAAAAAATGTTAAATGTTAATTTGACGACGAATATGTTAATTTAACAAATAATCAAGGTTAATTTGACGACAAAAAAAATTTAACTTATGACTACCTCAAATTCAAACGTTTCGTCGACTTCTTGACCAGACAAAATAACTGTTAGAATATTGTCATCGGTTTCGTCGATTCATGCGTGAAGGAATTCATGTTACGGACTCCATTTTTTTTCACAGACGCATTGTTTCATGTTGACAGGCATAGTCAACAGGCATAGCAGGATTTGAAGTGCTGAAAACCATGAGTGCACGCGTTTCATGAAAAAAGTTGGGCGCTTGGTGAGCGATATCACGACAAAGATTATTGAGTCTCGCTTCTTCGAGTATACCATTACTGCAGAACAATATCACATTATTTTCATTATACTCTTGATAGAGGAAGATAGATACTACTGTTGGTTCCAACAGGTCACTTTTCACATTCAACTTCTGATTTCGTTAACGAATTTTTTGGTGATCGAGTTATTTATTGGTCGTGGCTTATGGCCTCCAACATCTCCATATTTGACTACGTCAGATTATTTTCTTTAGGATTTCCTCAAAGAAAAACGCTATAGCAACAAACTCCGAATATTTGAACAACTAAAGTTCGATATCGATAAGCTATTTTAAATATCAACCCGCACAAGGTATTTTAAATATCAGTCCTCTGATAACTCTGAAAAGTTTTTTTTTGTGAGCGAAAAGCGCTTTGGCGTTATCATCGCTCGGTCTGAAGAATAGGCTTTTTTCTGAAAAAAAAAATTGCAAGAAACACACTGAAAATGTGGAATCGTGTATTCATGAAGATGATTCCCAATTCAAGCATTTACTCTATAATTTAAGTTTGTGGAAAGTTTTGAAATAAAATATTTTATTTAATAACTTAAAAATGCTTTTTTACTTAAATATACCTAGTGACGTAGATGGGTTGCGTTTTATATGTGACATCGTGTATTAGTAGACATGGAATTGAAGTTGTATGCGACACATTTAGAAAGGGAAAGGATTTTTTAAAAACAAGATCTTAAAGTAACTGAAGAAGAAATGTAAAAAGAGATCGAAAAACCAATAGACAAGGTCAAGTACGGAACATATGTAAAGACCAAAGAGAAAGGAAGAGACAGGAACAATTTTAGGTCGTGTAAGGGGACTTCTCACCCGTCTGGCTACTTGAAATTGCTACTAATTTTTATTAAACTTTTATTTCTTTTTTTTCATTTTTTTTTTTTGTTCTTATAGTTTACTTGACTACATCTATAGGAGGAGTGGTATTCTATTTTAATTGTAATGGATGTTTCTTTGTTTCATTCTATAGCTTTGCAGATCCAACCAATTACAATAATTTTTTTTTAATTTTTATTTTTTTTATATACTTCCTTGTACTAGTACAGGAGAATTGTGATTGTGAAAAATTTCGGTTTTCAGATTCAACGTAAATACCTATTTTTACCGTCCCTGAATCCATTTTGACTAGTTTCGGTGTGATATATGTACGTAATGTGTACGTATATATGTCGCATAACTCAAAAACGATTAGGCGTAGGATGTTGAAATTTTGGATTTAGGACTGTTGTAACATCTAGTTGTACACTTCCCCTTTTGATTACAATCGACTTGACCAAAAGTGTCAAAAAAAGCTCCAATGCATTAATAAGCTCTCATTGAGAACTTTATAAGATATATCATAAATGGTACTTATTTTCATTGGTTCCAGAGTTATAACCAAATAAAGGTTTAATTAATGAAATATTAGGATCTTTTTTTTTTTGGATGGGCGAAAAACGCTAACGCGTTATTATCGCCCGCAAGGGGTACAAGGGTACACATCGGTTCGAATCATACTTATCTGTTTTTTTAACTTTTTTTTTTCTTTACTTATATTGATTTATTAATAATTATTAATTTCTGATTGCAAAGAAGTTTTACGATAAATTATAACTCAGTAAAAAAATAATAAATATATGAAAGAAATATAAATATATGAAAAAGAATTGGTTATTAATAAAGTAAAATTTTATGTACTTTTAATTTTAATAATAATGTTAATATATAATGTAATAGGCATATAAGGAAGTCAAGTAGTGTCCACATCAGATTTTTTTTGGTAGTAACAATTCTTCGTTCTGGAATTAATATAATCTTATCTAGAAATCTTATCAATTGTCTTATCTAGAAGGGGAGGAGGCATTACACTGAGGGAAAAAAATTAAAATTATGCTCTTTTGTAAATCTTAATGATTGTTAAAAAAGAAACACTTTTTCCTTTTGTGTTTTCGAAAAATTCATCCTTCTAGAGATAAAGAGAAAAAGCACATTCATGCATTTCAGGCATGTATATTAACATTTGAATTCCTATTTACATAGCATAATGTATCTTAACATATACCAGTATCGTATGTAAATGATTTAGGATACTGAATAGTAAAGGCATGGCAAGAAGCAAAAGGCACTAAATTTATAAAAAAAAAAAAAAAAAAAATTATGCACATCTGCGTGCAACAATTATGAATTATGGCTATTTGAGATGGTGACTTTAATGGT
This sequence comes from Zanna intricata, assembly GCA_010016005.3. Lineage (NCBI taxonomy): Eukaryota > Metazoa > Arthropoda > Insecta > Hemiptera > Fulgoridae > Zanna > Zanna intricata. Next base: position 5,467 of record JAAAKQ030268183.1, on the reverse strand, counting down.
CTTCACTTTGTTAAAACTAACAGGCTACATGCTCAAGCCCAGGAGGAGCTGGGCTGTGATAGATAGCATGATCACGTATATCATCAAGGGTAAGCTGTCGGATGGGGAGCGAGTAATGGCCACTCTCCGGCAGTAGGCAGCGGGGAACCAGCCGGATCGTCGCCTGCCGATGACTCCCGGTGAACGTTAGATCCTGCTGTTCAGAAGCCTGCAGTACCTGTATCTCGCACCCGTTACATAGGAAATGTGTTCATGCCTCGCGGCCAGCTCCAATTCCTATGGAAAAAAAGGAAGAGGTTTTTTAAGCGGGTTCGAGCTCCGCATTGTCGTTAGAGCGGGCCTGACGGTGGGTGGTAGAGTTTTTCCATCCGCCTACGGAAAAAAAGAAGAACTACTTCAAAATAAAATGTAGAAGGAATTAAACCAGATCTTTGAATAACTCTTTATCCTGAAAAAATGCGTGTAAGAAAAGAAAGAAAAACCTTATTAACTTTTTTTTTGTTTATTTTTCATAATTATTATTAGATGTATACAATTGGTAGTCGGGTTTTTTATTTTTTAATAATTATTAAATTTATAAAAAGTAATTACTATTGGTCCGTAAATATGAAATAGTTTTTTTCAAGAAAGGCTTAAATTTTAAGTTCCCTTTAGAAAAAATTGAAAAGTTTTTTAATAGTATTTTTATTAGAAGTTTTATTGTAGCATTCAAAATCAAATAAGCTTAAAATATTTATAAATCGATGAAGCGAATACTGTTGACCGGAAGAGTAATTTGTAATACTTTGGGAAAATTTTTTTTATTAAAGATTTTTTTAACTACTCTTTATTAGTAATATTAACTATAGAGTTGACTAACTGTAAAAGAATTATATGGTTAGTTGGGGATTATTTATTTCTACTATCCTAGTTAAATGGAGTCAGTATTATAGTGTGTGAGAACTTTGAAATGGGAACATAATATTGTTATTATTAGTATTGTTACTGCTGTTGTAATCTGCGTGGCGATAATATTAGCTGGGAGAGTGTACTGTTTTACACTGTTGTTTAACTTACTATTTATGTATTTTTATTCGTTTACAATCATTCTAGGAAACAATCGGGAGTATTATAGTAACAGCTTTTTATTTGCATCTAAATTTTCCAGATATTACCTTTTTACTTATATTTACATATTTCGATTTATTTTAAGTTTTTCTATGTTTACATGGTATCTAACCGTTAGAGATTTTTTCCAGATAGGATGCCATTTTAAATCCTTGTACAAAGTAAAAGAAGTATTGTGATCGCGAAAAGTTTCAGTTTTCAGATTACAACGGAAATATTTGTCTTTCTTCACCATTCCTGAATCTATTTTGACTAGTTTCGGCGTGACGTCTGTACGTACGTATGTATGTATGTATTTCGATTTCCTCTGAAGGTTAAAAAAAAAAAAAGGTCTGTTGTAACATATAGATGGACACCTACCCATTAATACCCAAAAAAATTTTGACTTTTTCTTAACTTCAATAGTAAAAGCTCTCATTAAGAGATTTTCAAGATATATCATAATATATCATTATTTTCATTGGTTCCAGAGTTATAACCTAATAAAATTTTAATTAATGAAATATTTTAATCGTACAAGGGAAGGCACATCTGTTCGAATCCGATTTCATCTCGTCTTTTTTTTTAATTTTAAGATATAATTTATTAATAATTATTAACTTCCGATTATTAAAAACTGGTTTACAATAATAATTCAATAATAACACTAGAAACAAAAATATGAGGAGTTATTAATGAGATAAAAGTTTGTGTACTTTTTATTTTCAAAAATCTCTATATGTAATTTAATAGGCGTACAAGGAACTCATGTGGTGTCCACATCAGAGGCCCAAATTGCTCAATAGGTAGTTCTCTTCCCACCAAATCCCACCGACATTGAACCGGTCCCGATATCCATAGGATTGAGACCTGTCTTGCGTGTCATGATCTACACTAATCGAAATGAAAATAAAGGTTTCCCGAATTTTTTAATGAGAAAAATTTCTTATTTGATAATTAATAATAATTTTAATTTTATTAGAAAGTAGTGACATGAAGATTATGTATAATTTGAAATATCTGACAAACGAGCGCCCCAACCTTGATTGCACATGTTCACTATTTTGAAAAAATTTTCAAAAATATGTTGACATAAGTACTGAGATATGTCGGCAATATGTGTCGAATTTCTTCTTTAATGTCCTCAATTGCCGGCCTCCGTGGCGCGAGTGGCCGCGTCTCGACCTTTCATCCGGAGTTCCCCCGGGTTCGAATGCCGGTCAGGCATGGCATTTTTCACTCACGCTACAATTTATTCATCTTATCCTCTGAAGATATACCATAACAGTGGTTCCGGAGGTTAAACAAAAAAAAAAGTCCTCAATTGTTTGTGTATTATAGATGTACACTTCATCCTTAATACAATCCCCACAGAAAAAAGTCCAACGGTGTCAAGTCACATCATCTCGGCAGCCAATTCAAATCATCTCGCTGCGAGATAACACGAACAGTAAACTTTTCTTGCAAGAACTGCATGATTTTATTATCGGCAGTGTGGTTTGTTGCACCGTCTTGTTGAAACCATATGTCCTCCATATTCGTGTCGTTTATTTTACATGATAAAAATTTGAAAATGTCTCAAGATATCGAAATCCATTGACTGTAACTCTATCTCCATTTTCATATTCGAAGAAGTAAGGTCCAGTCAGTCTCTAGCCCAAAATCCGCATAAAACTGTGACCTATCGAGGATGCAGAGAGAGTTCTTTAATCTTTTTTGGAATCTTAAGATTTCCAAATTCGTCAAGTTTGTTTCTTTTTAAAGCCCGTATGAAGTAAATGTGATCATCGATAAAGATGATTTTTTTTCTGTAAAACTCGTTATGTTATTAGTTTTACAATTTCTAAGCGTTGTTCAAATGTGTATGTACTTTTCCATAATTTAACTTCAGTGTTTATTGAAAACAGCATATCAAAATCTCTACTCTGATTTTACCGCGAAAAAAATGGCGACAAATTTGAAAATATCAGTTCATTTTGGGACACCCTTTAGTTCTTTGTACCCTATACATTCCTCGTGTAAAAATAGATAAACTGTAGAAAAAATTATTGAATTATTTTTGCTATATTTGCCATTATTTAAAGATATAGTGCCAAAAATAAATAAATAAAATTAAAATAAAAAAACTGGTAAAGTTTTTTAAATTTTATTGTTATTTTATGGAACAACAACAAGTTTTCGCCCAATAGCAGCAACTGTGGTGAATGGTAATGAATTTTGTAAAGTGTGATACATTATTTTTGATTGGGACTCGAATCCAGAACCTCCAGATGAAAATCGGAAACGCTACGACTGCGCCAAAAATACATTTTGTGTGATTTTACTTCCTTGTACAAAGTAAAGGAAGTATTATAATGACGAAAAATTTTAGTTTTTAGATTTCAACGGAAATATCCATTTTGACTAGCTCAGAATCCATTTTGATAAGTTTCGGCGTGACGTCTGTACGTATCTACGTACGTATTTCGTATAACTAAAAAAAGATTAGCCGTAGAATATTAAAATTTTGGATTTTTGTAACATCTAGTTGTGCATCTTTCATTTTGATTGTAATCGACTGGACCAAAAGTTTCGAAAAATACCCAAATTAAACAAAAAAAAAAATGTTTTTTTGTCTTTTTTCTGTTTTTCTAATTGAGAGCTTCTCAATATTATATCATTAAGTTGTACTTATTTTCACTGGTTCTAGAGTTACAGCCAAATAACATTTTTTTTTAATGAAATATTTGGGTCTTATGAGGAGAAGGGACATCGTTTCGAATCAGACTTCATCTAGTATTTAAATTTTTTTTTTTTAATTTAAATTTATTAATAATTATTAACCTATGACTAAACTATTTTTTCGATAAATAATAAATCAACAATAACAACAAAAAAATGAAAAAATATCTGAAGTTATTAATGAAATTAAATTTTATGTACTTTTCATTTTAAAAAAATGTGTATATGTAATTTAATAGGCACACAAGGGGAAGTCATGTAGTGTCCACTTCAGATTTTTTTTACTAACGATGGTAACTTTTATCATATGTGAAGACTGTTCATTCATCGATGTTAAGTAGTTTATATTGTGCAAGTTATAACGCTAGTTGTTAAATATTATAAGGCTGTTAACCTTGATACAATAAAAGGTACGGTGATGAATTTATATGTAAGTTTAAGTCTGTGATGCCGAGTAACTTGTATGGTTATAACGTGTTATATGCGTACAGTTGTTTTGTGTTTTATGGACGCAAAAATAAAGTAAAGCAATTTAAAAATATTAGAGAAATCTCTCTTCTGTAACCTACTTAGTTAATTACTTTATTAATTGCTTTTGCTTGTATATAATAATAATAATAATAATTTTAACTTTTATTTAATAAATATTTAACTTTTTTTATTGGTAAATAATTGATGTATACACTATATGGTGAAAGTTTTTTATAGCGTTGTTTTTTTATTATTTTTTTTTTCTTTATGCATTTATAATTATAAATATTCGTTTAAATTAGTTGGAAAATATTGCATTGAATGCTTATGATTTTTTTTTATACTGACAGATCTTCGTCAAATTACTGCCAATGAAATTTTATTGTCAAATTCAGGTTTTAAACTTTAAAAGACAGTATATTTAAATTCGTAAAAGATTGTTTTTAAAAAGATTTACGTTGTAGCTGCAAATAGTGTACTGTTCGTTTTGAAATCCTGTCTTTCTTACCTTTTAAGCTAGTAATAAAACTAAATCTTCAATGTTATTGAATACCGTTTATTCGTAGGTAAAAATAAAATAAAAAGATATTTCGATTGTTTTCAATGATGCGTTTAAAAATTATATAATATGATAGTAACGTATATTTTGGTTTTCTCCGAATTACTCCAATAATAAGTTGTATAACACATAAATAAATAAAAAATGAGAAAGAAATAATTTCATTCCAGATATTTTAACTGAAATAAACATGAATAGCTAGAAATTAATTTCGTAGATTTTTATAAAAATACTCAAAAATAATTAAAAATTAAATATGAGACAAAGGTTTGGTTAAAGTTCTCGGCTCTGCTTTAACAGATTTTTATTTTAAATACTTATACGTTTTTAAATATTAATGATGGAATCGTATAATTTTGAAAAAAATCAAAATGTTAGGTTAAAGAAATTTTTATTCTATTTGACTCCTTGAACAAGTGACTATTTCATCTTAAAAAATATTCAGTATTTAAAAGTATAATAGAGAAAGAAATCAAAATTTTTAGTAAAAAAAATCCGACAACACACAGTTGTTTCAGATGCACGACTTACACACATACACACATCTTAATTTAAAATATTTTATTATTATATTTATATTATATTATATTATATTTATTTTATATTATATTTATTATTATATTTTATTAT
>JAAAKQ030268172.1:0-10656 GCA_010016005.3 Zanna intricata | reverse complement strand
AACCACCAAAGAACACCGGTATCCACGATCTAGTATTCAAATCCGTATAAAAATTTTTATCTTTACTAGGACGTGAACCTTAGCACTCTCGACTTCGAAATCAGCTGATTTGCGATGTCGCTTTAACCACTAGACCAACCCGGTGGGTTATGAATAATAGCCTTAGTCAAACTTAATAATAATTACTTAACCTCAATTTTTCTGTATAAGTTATTTTTATCAAGACATCTGCCTGGTTATTTTCCTTTTCCTATTTTTATTTCAAAATGCTTTTTTCTTATGCAAGATAAGAAAAAAAAATTGGATAATATGAAATAGTTAAAAGTAAACTCGACTTCAAAAAATCTCTTATCAAAGAATTGTTTCAATTAAACTCTACATATGTTAACTTTTTAAAATCAGAACCAAATTAAATATTGCTAAGTTGTTAGCAGCTAAATTTTTACAACGATATTTTTATTTATATATTTTTCTCTTTTTTTTTCCCAATATTCTCCCATTCTAAGTACATATGCTTTCTTTCTTTACACTCAATTTAAAATCGGATTTGATGTTTTCTCTTCAACATGAGGACCCTTTATTCCATTATCATATCTCTATAATCACTCCAATTTTCTGTATCTTTAATTGTAGTATTTTCATTTTCCATGCCTTCCTTAACATCATTAAACTGGTTTGTTGTAGTTTTCTGTTTTTCAAAATAGTCCACTAGCTTCTCTTTGCTATTCTATTTTTATTCATTCTTTCATTCTGATTATAAAACATCACCTTTACTTCTTGAATGTTGTTGATGTTCAAGAAAATTCAAGAAAACTATACTAATAAAATTAATACAAAACTATACAAAAATCAAGAAAGTATACAGTGTAGATGAACTATTCTTACGCTTTATTAAAGTCGAAAATTGTTTTTTTAATTTTCTTTTATTGATTTTTAGTTTATATTTTTAAGTCTTCTAATTTTATCATAATTCATTTTCACCTCTCTCGTGTTATCTTTCTTATCTTTGAACATAACTTCTGAATTTTCAAAAGAATTTAGTAATCCGATTTTACCATCTAGTTCCTGAAATATTTCTATCGTTATTTTTGTTGCCTCTTTGTCTTCTGATAGAATCACAATATCAACCCTGAATTCCCTAACTTTATTCTTTTTATTCCTCTTCTTTATAATTTTTTTCTTTATTTTCTAATTACTTTTTCTTGTACTACATTAAATAATACTGTGTGAAATCCTACCTTCTTGCTTGACTCTTCTTAAATGGTTCTGAAATATTTATATCTAGACTTTACTTTTAATTTGTATCTGTAGTTCTCTTTGATTACTCCTCTAGTTTTATCATTTATTCTTATTTTTTTAAAAAACTGATGAATGTTTGCTCTATCTATGGAAACATATGTTTTTTTAAATAAAAAAAAATATCATTAAATTTTTAATATTTAATGTATTTTAATGTAGTTTATACTAACATTGGTGATGATTTAAATATAAAAACTCTTCAAATTATACAATCAATTATTTCATTAAAACAAATATATTTGCAGATGAAACTTTTAACGGTACTACTTCCTCTACAAAATAATTTTGTTTAAATCATTGAAATCGATCCATTTTACATTTGTTGAACTATATGACTTGAAAATTCATAAAATATAAACAAACAAAACAAAAAAAACACATTTACTTGGAATGAGGAATGGCAAAGAAAACCAGAAACAAAACGTTGATTGAACACCCCGTTCAGTTATATCCACAAAAAAAGATTAAATAAAAAAAAATTTCTTTCCCATTAAAATTTTTAGTTTTAATGGTTCTGGTATCCAGACCATTCAACTCTTTTCCCTTGAATTTTGCATTACTACACAGACTACACAAAATCTGTGGATATATTTGAGACCTGATCCAGGTATCCTTCATGGTGTCTCCTATGAGGAACTGGTGGATATTACTAGGGAAACCTGTGCTAGTATGCTGGCCAAGAGGACTCTGTACCAAAAAATTGTTAACTAGTGGAGTGAAAAGGTGTCTCAGGTTAGATTGGCTTGTTTTAAATGTAGAGGACAACTTCAGAGATTTACTAATGTGAAAATGAATAGGAAAAACGGAGGTGAATGAGACTTTTAAAGGAAGTCAGTCTCCGTCTAAGAGACTTAGAAGGAAGGAATTGCACGGAGTGCTGGAGACGACGTTCGGGGCAGCGCCTATCGCAACTGGTCAGAACCTGGCTAGAGAGAATGGGCTTCAACAGGCGGCCGAGAACACCCAGGCAATAGTTCTCGCCGGGAGAAGAAACCTGTTGCCGATCTCGATACGAATGGGTGACCTGCATTTTGACATATCCAATGAAGTCAAATACCTGAGTATTTGGCTGAACAGTCGTCGCAGCTTCTAGTGCCATACTAGAAAACCTTTGAACACGCAGGTAGAGCCGTGGCAGCCTAATGTCACAGCAAAACCGCAAATATAGGTAGGTGGTCCACATCGTCTAAGAGGATGTTGCTTGCGAGAATGGTGTGGACCACACTGTTATACGAAATACTAGCATAAAATAGGGAAATAAAATAGGAATAGGCATAAAATAGGGCTTTACGGAGAAAGAAAACCGGTACGAATAATGGTGAGGCTGCAGAGCCAGATGACTGTGAGGGTTGCATCATGTTGTTGAACAGTCTTTGCAGAAGCTGCTTGTGTAAGGGGCTGGTATTCCAACTATTGAACTAATCGCGCTTAAGTTGTGTGAGCTTTGGGAGAGTGAGTTGTGTGAGAAAACTTCCTTAGTGATGCAAACCAACGTTTCATAAGTAGGTAGCAAGAACGTTGAATTTTGTAATGGTGAGAGATTACCGACGAAAATATTTTTCGAAGACGCTCTTTAGCCCGGAGAATTGATCAGCAGTAATGAATGGTGATGTCAGTATTGAATACTAAGTTCGAAGAGGAGGTGCTGGGATAGGTAGGGTAGTAGTACTACTTCACACTAGATACTTAGCACTATCAGGACTCAGGACTCCTGCTGCAAGTACCTCAATGATTCAGCGGCACGGGATCCCGTAAAACACTTACAATGCTGCATAATACCGGCTTGATGACTTGATGGCATTGTAATGTTGAGGGGGAGGGGATTTAGTCGGTAGGAGCCCGGTATTCCTATCGTTACAGGCGGTTGGAAGAGATTTCCCTTCCTCCGATGAAAAAAATAATACTTTTAATGGCCCTTAGGCAGTTAATATGTGCGGTTTGAATTTAAGAACTTTGTCTTTTTATTAAAAATGAAAGTTGAATTATAATGGATTAATTTTTTTTATTTTATATCTTTTTAAATTGATAATTCTTTAAAAAAAATAATTTTATTGTACCTGAAATTGGTTTATGTGTGCATTAATAATTGTTATGTCTGTATTTTCTTCTCCTTCCCATCCAAAATTCATTGTCCGAAAAAACAAACTGAAGTATATCTACCTATAAGGTGTTTTAAGATAGTTATTTTATTATGTATGCTTACATAGAGTGTATAACGAAGTTCTCCTGGGACTTTTATAACTGATTCTACTCATGAAAATAATAAAAAAACTTCATATGGACATATGTTCTTAAATACTACGTTTGCGAGTTAGAGCTAGTGAAAGATTTTGTTCAGATTTCAGCTTCCCCGATGAAATGAGGTCGTACTGCAATTTTTAGGATGTGGGAGCAGAATTAGTGTTTTCTTACGGTTATTAACCTGAGAAATTGAAAAAAAATAAGTTTCCAGAACCGTAACTGCAGTAGTTTTTGAGAATTCTGTGGTGTAACCAATAAATTAAGGTAAAAAAACCTTTTTTTATATGTTTAACGTTCAATAACTTAATTAAGTGGGTAATAAACAAATTAAATCTTTAAACAAAACTTGTAGAGAATTAATTTTAAACAAAATGATTTAAAGTAAGTTGAATAAAACAAAGAAAATTAGAAGAATTCGAATTTTATTTAAAAACAGTTCATTAGACCAAAGTTAATTACATGTACCAGTTTACAACAAATGTTCAAAAATGAGTCCGCCATTTTCAATATATTTCTCTTTGTACGCTAGCCGTAACTTGAAAACAAAGCATTGTTGGACATATATTTATATTTACTTTTTCCATTATTATTTTCACGAGTAGAATAGGTTACGAAAGTCCCTGGAGAACTTCTGATACATTCTGTATACTATTATGTAGGTGTAGATCAGAAAATTATGGATATCGACCTGTACATTAGTTTTTTAAAAATATTATCATATTTTTTAAATTAAGTGATGCTATTTATATACGTTATACTGGTTTTATTATAATATTTTATACAAATTATGATTTTTTTTTCAGATGCAGAAAAAATTATTAAAATATATTCTACGCGAAATTAAAAGATATGTTGTCGAAGATTCTAAAAAGGCAAAAGTGGCCTCCGCCTATACGTTAATGTACTCTGTTTATGTATCTACCCACAGGTGAGTCATTCAACACGCCAACTAAACAATATAAATATATTTATTTCTCATTATTTTATATATATATATATATAAATAATAACGTTTAGTAAATTTCTAAATAACCTGAATGTCAAAAGGACATAAGTATACGAATAATGTGTTTATTCAAGTCAATTTTCTATGCTATTTTACTTTTATTTATTTATTTTTTGTTTAATTGCAAATTTTTTCATAATATCTTTTCAACTATACTTTATATTACAAATAACTGATTGGGTGAGGCGAACCAATTAATTGGCCTCTTCCTAGGTCATCTGACCTATCATCAATGTTTTATAATCTGTAAGTTCAGATAAAATTATTAGTATACGATCAAAAAGTAACTAGAAAAGAAGAATTAGCGACAGGGCTTTTCAACACAGTTTAAATTATACAAAACGATCCTAATACATTAAACAGAGTCACCAATGGAATTTTAAATCGAGCGGAATATTGTGTTAAGAGGAATGAGGATCAGGTATCAGTTACAATAACAGTACGTTTTTTTATATATTTATTGTTAGTGCCTGATATTGTTTCTATATATTTTATAATCTTTTCTGTTTAAAATTACAATACACAACTTTTCCGCCACGTTTCGTTTTGTTTTATTTTTAATAAAAGTCAAGTTTCTTTAATGTCTCTTCATGTTCAGCTGATGTTACTTACATAGATTTTCGCAGAAAACATTGTAATATTTTTTAGTGAATATTTAACGAAATTATTATACAGCAAACCCAAAATAAAACTGAAACACAGTTGTACAACTTCCCCGTTTTATAAAGTCCTACAACTGTGGGTTGTTTTTGCTGCATGCTAACACACAAAAATTAATTTATTAAAACATTTATAATTTTTCACTTATTTACTTTAATTATTGAAACTATTGCGCGCGCGCATACCGTATTTAATTCGTACGGGTGTAGTGGTACTAGCGGGGATGGTTGGCATTAAGTAAATTAATATAATAATTTACGGTTGGCAGACTGGTTTAGCCACGCGGTTTAACGTACAAGGTACCGAGTCAACCGGGCGATCGAGTTCGAGACCCAGCCAGACTGAGTTACTTTTTCCACTTTCAATATTACTTATTTATTCAACTCTACCGCACGCCTGTTACCTCACAACATAGCAGTCAAGTACAACAGCTTTACGGCAGCGCTACCAACTTTTAAAATATTAACTAAATAAAATAAAATATATAAATAACATTTAAATATTAAAAAAATAATTTGGTCGACAACCCTGTGGATTTTCAGATCCAAGAGGACAAGGGAAAAGGGGAAATTCCAAGATGTCGGACTACGATAATAGCGCCCCTTGTGGTGATGGGGGCGGTACTATTGAACGCAGTATGCCCACTTAGCTACTAGTTTAGAGCATTTCTAAATAGGGGGTTTAGGGGTAGGGGTGCGACTTTGAAAAAAGTTTTTTGCAAATATTGTTATTTTTTAATTGTTAATAAATCTGCGTAAGAAAATATGACCTTAATTAGGCAAAATCTGGAGATACTGAGGGTGACCTTGCTCGCAGCTTCACCGTTGACCTTTTAAGTTGAAAATTTAATGGTATCAATGCCCCATGTAAAATAGTAATCTGACGAGGTTTGGTCAAAATCGGTCCATTACTTCTGGAGATATCAAGTAATCTAGAGGTCAAAACCACACACACACACACACACACACACACACACACACACACACACACACACACACACACACACACACACACACATACAGATGTCAAAACGTCAAGATCCGTGAATGTTGTATATATCCAAATAGGACCATTTACAATGCTTTTCCTTCTAGAGCTATAGCGCTATCTAGACGGGAAAGTATACAATAACTCTTTGTGTTCTACATAAATTTATTGAAACATATAAAGATACAATTCTGGGATCGGTTTTATTTAATTTTTTCAGATGGTAACCCATATGAAAACATTAAGTTTACTTTATAAGTTCAAAGGATTTCAATGTGGCTTCATTTTGCCTCTTTCGATCAGAAATCAAGGCGAAATGTTTCGCAAGTTACAGCTCGAAAACAAATCGTTTCCTGCCACATGTTTATATGTACTTAGTTTTTTATTTTCAATTATAGTACATATCCTAAAATTTTTTTTCTCATGAGACAGTCTTTTTTTTTCTATTTAGCCTCTGGAATTACCGTAAGATAACACTTCAAAGGATGAATGAGGATGATATGCATGATCGTGAATAAGAGTGAAGTGTAGTCATGTACAATCTCAGGTCAACCGCTCCTGAGAAGTATGGTTGATTGAAATACAACCAGAAAATCACTGCTATCCATGATCTAGTATTCAGATCCGTATAAAAATAACTACCTTTACTAGGATTTTAACCTTAGAACTCTCAACTTTGAAATCAGCTGATTTGCGATGTCGCGTTAACCACTAGACCAGCCCGGTAGGCTTCATGAGACAGTCTGTATGTATCCCGTTGCTAATTAAAATCTTTAAATTTCGTACGGTTCGTAATAACACATGGTTCAACGCAATAAAAATCCTCCATTTACCTATAACTGAAATAGTAATTTTTTTCTAGTTGATCCTCATGTTGAAATCTTATAATTATAATTAAGCAACTTTTTTATTAAAAAAAAAGTTCTTCGTTATTTTTTTTAAAATAAAATCTAATTATGATTTATGGAACATTAAATTTCTACAAACACGAGAAGAACAAATAAAAAGGGGGTTACTAAATACGCATAATTTGTTTTAATTTCACTAAAATTTTTTTTTAAGATTAATTGTAATTTTCATAAGTGAAGTTAAAAGGATAATTATTATTTAAATTGGTATAAGATTTTATTTTTTCATTTCTCAGTTTCTAGGATATAATTTTAAAAAAATAACCGTTTTCTTTCGCGATTATTTCTGTAATAAATCATTTTTATTCTTACTTATTTACTAATTAAATTAAGAAAAATATAAAATATAAAAATTTAATATAAGAAAAATATTTTTAAAAAAAGTGGAAAAAAATGAAAACCAGTTATGTTATTTTAACCCGTTTTATTTTTAATATATATTTATTATCATGCTTTTCAATACTTAAATTTGAATTAATCGGAAATATTTTTATTTATTTGAAAGAATAAAAGATAGAATTTTACAAGTTAAATATTATAGACGGAATGAATAGTTTTTACTTTTAATTCTGCATCCAAAATATTTCGTTTTTTATTGAAATGATGTTATTTTTTATTCGTATCTGTATTTTTTATTTTCATTATATAGACCTGTTTTATTATTATTATTTATGTTTTAAAATTTATATATAAAATGATTTTTTTTTTTATTAGTTTTCAAATATTATATTGCTTGTAAATTTAAGTTTATTTTTAATAAGTAAATATTATTTTTATTATCAATAAACAGTAAGTTATTGAAGAATAATTAACTTCCTACTTAAAAGTTGTTTATATGTTATGAAATCTTCATTATTTCATAATACTCTGGTTTATTAAAAACCTATCCTAAATAGTAAAATAAATTTAAGAAAAAAAATTGTTTTAGGTTTCGAAGATGTTGTTTTTATTGTTAGTATTTCTGGAATTTTAATTCTGAATGTTTTTTTCTTCTTCAAAAATATTATAAAATAAGTATAACATTCCGATGAAATAATAATAATAATAAAAATAGCAAATGTTTTATTTTATTTGTTTGTGCAACAGAACAGCTATATTTAGCCTTTGTATGTTGCACAAAATACAAAAATATGTGTACAAACATTTCACATATGTACATTTACATATTCCAATAAATTTAAATATTAAATATTCATTCTAAATCATATAATTTATATATTATTCATATTAAGGAATAGGTAGTAAAAAGAATTAAACAGAGTTGGTGATAAAAAGAATTAATCAGTTACTGACAATAATTTTAAAAGTGAAAACAAATATGAGCATTAATTAGTTAAATACAGTCCATTAGGGTATATGCAATATTATTATAATAAATATGTGTTATAGCTCCTACCACATGAAATACAACATGAATACAACACAATACATGAAATTATTCTTTACAATATGAAATACAACACAAATACGTGAATACTGCTAAACATCAAAGTCCAATCAATGCAGAGAGATTAAGCAAAGCATAGTAAGTACAATTTTCACATGTAACAAAGTTAATTAAATAATTTTGCAATAGTTTGAAAACTAGAAAAAATACAAGCAATTAATTATTAAACAAAAAACAGATAATAAAAATGAATTAAACGTTTTCAAAAGAATTTGAGAAATAATAATAATAATAATAATATATATATATATATATATTTATTTATTTATTTATTAATGTTAGAATTATCTCCTTTATACATGCATTGACCTACATATATTTTTATACTCCGGTATTTATATTCAGTCGCGTAATTAAATAAAAAAGCAGGATTGCAGTCATGAACATCAAGGACAACAGGTAAAGGGGTCTTTGAAATCCTATACCTTCACTGCTCATTCACAAAGAAGTGGTGGCATCTTTTACAAACAGATTGTCATCTCGAAGTTTACCCTAACAGCTTTTTGAGGGACTAAAAGAAACCGGGTTTGACATCTGGCAGGCTTAGAAAGAAGAATGGCATGCTGCTGTCCCTGAAACCCATTTTAAGCTACAGAACGTGATAATAATATCTATTGGATTTTCATTACCTAGGCGCCTAAAAACTGTTTTAATATATTAGAATAAGGATTATTTTTTTCCATTTTGTTTGGTTAATTTTTTACAGTTCCGGGTATTTAATTGTTAAATAATATATAGCATATAGTTTACGACTATTATTTGACATTTTGTCATCAACAGATGGTAGTTTTAATCGTTTAATATTATTTTTAGGACGAAAATATATTATTTCAAATAAATACTTAAATCTTGACCTACAATAAAAGATAAAATAAATTAAAAAACCATAGGAACATATGCACACATACAGAACCTATGTGTACACGCACAAAGTGTTAATAAAGTAAAGAACGTTTTAACGTATTTTAGCAACTAAATTACGTTTCATTATAGTAACTATATCTTACATAAAAGACTGAAAAAAATTTGTTTGTTTATCTGTCTGTTTCTTTGTTCTGACATCATGCGAGAAGCAACCGACCGATTGTTTCCAAATATGTAGGATACTATTGCGTTATCTCAGGAAAGATTTTAAGCTATAGGCCGAAACCCTAGTCTTGTTAATGAAGTTATCAATTAAAAATATTCATAAAAAAAAAATTAATCCTTCTCTGTCTTTTGTAATTATTTCAGATTTCTAAAAAGCCTGAATACTTTAATTGCTATTTATCAGTATCATTTCTCACCATAACGGTAAAAAACACTGCGGAAGACCACGGGCAGAGCCATCTGTTTTAGGCAGAACAGAAGCGAACCGTGCTCTGCAACCCTGGGGTAGGCCCCTTATTCCCGGGAGGCTCCAGTGTCGATCCCTGGGTCAGATCTGGGGTTCGCCCAGAATATCCCCGGGCGAACGCCCGGGGCAAAATCGGCCCATTTTGCCCCTGGTGTTCAGGAAGCGGATTCCCGAGCCTAGTCAGTCCGACAAGCGAAGTGACCCCTGATCAGCTTGTGTAACATAAAAATGTAAAATACAAATTATTAAATATTTGAACGCTAAAGTGCAGAAAAAATTGTAAATAAACAAATTATATATATATAAATGTTTAAATACTATCCTTCCCATCTAGTCAGTCAGTGGACTCCGCCTGTTGGACCCACTGTTCCTTATCCTCGTGGTTGTGAAAATAATACGATTAATAACAATTAAAGCCTACAGATTTTACAAATACCTGAAAAAGAATCTAAATTACAAAAGACAGAATAGTAATAACTGAATAAATAAAGTACACAGACTTTTGACGACGAAACCTTCACAACTTCATCGCTAAGGGGGCTAGATCTTCGATCTGTGGCTTAAAATCTTATCTGGGATAACACGAATGTATCCTTCAAATTTAAAGGCAATCGACCGGCAATCTCGCTTGAGAGTATTGCAAACCGAGAGAGAGAGAGAGAGAGAGAGAGAGAGAGAGAGAGAGAGACAGAACTTGCAAACTTTTGAATTTGTATTATATATAAATATGTTTCAAATATTTAATAATCTGTATAAAATTTAAAATTATCTT
>JAAAKQ030268161.1:0-10498 GCA_010016005.3 Zanna intricata | reverse complement strand
GCATCTCCGCTCCTCTTTTCTTCTATCATTTTGTCTGTTTTGGGTTGTTCTGTCTTTCTTCGAGGGTGTGAGGTGTCAGGGAGGGGGGCCGCGGGGGGGGGGGGGTAATGATGAATCCCTTCAAGACTGTAATACTGCGCTGTGAGGGTGATGTGAGGGATGGTGCAGAGGAAAGATCATTGCTGCACATTGACTATCCTTGTATGATATGGGATGTAGGATGCCTAGCAGAGCAGTTGTGTGAAAACACAACTAGACGTTTGCGGTGTCAGAGGGGAAGTGTGAGGCCATGAGGCACTGCTGATAAAAAAAAAAACCAGACTGACTTCAGGGGCAAACCGTGGTGACATGCAGGGCCAGGGAGGCAGCCCAATTGCTGAGAGTGCCATGGTCTGGAGCACATGGTAAGAGTGTTCTGTGTCGGGGTACTTCTGATGATGCATGGGGGCACCTTTAGGTGTGAGAGGGTCGTGAACAGGGGGGGGGGGAATTTGTGGAATGCACATTTGACTCTCAGTAGGGATAGATGCTAGGCCCAGGAAGGGCAGCTCTTCGGAGAAGGGGCTCTTCGGCACTCCATAAGTGGGGAGTCTAGGGATCTCAATGAAACCAGGGAGACCCCAATGTGGAGTTCAGTTTCCGAACCTGGACTTGGGGAATAGTAGTTAATCTGCTGCTATGACGACTGTGTAATGCCTAATGGTTGGCAAAAGTGTGTAGATCAAGCAGGAGACTATATAGAGAAATTATGAATTGTATATATCATTAATCAATAAATTTATTTATTTTTTTTAAATTATAGTTTGTATTAGATTCACCCTCTTAGTAATAAAACTTAATACAATGAATACTTTACTAATTTTTCGAATCAATAATATTTTTATAAAATGACAAATACATGATTCATAGCCTATTATTTTCAAAATTATATGAGGGTAAGTCAAAAAGTAAAGGGAAATTTTCATTTCCTTCCCAATCACATGTATGGCAGTAATGATTGTTCTGCTATAACTCATAATGTCTATCAGCTGTTCAATGAAATTACTGTTTCATTATTAATTATTTGTGATTATGTTTAAAAGTCTGTTTATAGTTCAGAAGGGCTGAAATAAACAGAGATTATTCATCAAATGCAGTAGCAATGTGGAGAGAATTGTTCCAAAAATGGATTGATCACTTTAAAAATGGTAGGATTTATCCCTATGATGAACAGCGGCAAGGTAAGCCTTCCACTTCAAAAACTAACAACAATACTGAAGCAATTAAACATATGATTCTCAGTAATTACAAATTACAGTTGATGAAATTGCATGTGAGCTGAATGTAAGCCATGGCTCAGCATTTTCAATCACCCATGATTCTTTAAACTTTCAAAACATGTGCCTCTGGGTTCCACATCAATGACCACCATCCACAAACAGAATCGTTAGAAAACTTCTCAGAAGTTTTTGAAACTTTATGAAGATGAGGAACACTCATTTCTTAAGCGAATAATAACCATTAATGAGACATGGGTCCATCACTTTGAACACTAAAGTAAGTAACAAAGTTTAGTGTAAACATCCTTCATCTCCCACAGCAAAAATGTTCAAAACTCAAATATCTCCAGGAAAAGTGGTGATGATGATATTCTGGGATGTAGAAGGTTCACTTTTGGTTTACTTCACACCTAAAGGTGAATCAGTAAACAGTGACAACTACTGCGAACTACTGCATTTACTGAAGAAAAAGTCAAATTCAAAAAAACATGGTAAAGGCATGATTTTGCTTCAGGATAACATTCAACCTCATATGCGCCCCCCCCCCAAAAAAAAACCTTTGCCTTCAAGATCTTGGTTTGAGCTGCTAGACCACTTCCATACAGTCAGGATCTGGCTCCAAGAAATTTTCATCTTTTTGGCCCACTAAAAGAAGAGTTGAGAGGGAATCATTATCATTATCTCATGAAGAGGTCATAGAAGCGGTGAAAAATTTTCTGCACACCAGACTGAAAACTTTCATCCAGGAAGGAATTCAAAAGCTCATTAAAAGATGGACTAAGTGCATAGAAGTACTACTAAAGCATAGAAGATAAATTTAAATTCCCAGTTGTTACTATAACTTAAAAACAAGAAATTGAGATAAATTAATTATTAAAAAATCAGTAACCTTAGAGACAGCTATGTTTCAGATATATACTACAGCTTAAAAAAAAGATATAAGCAAAAAATAACCACTATAAAATTGTTTTGGTTCTTTCATCAGTATCAAATAATATATGAAATATATATATCAAAGCCAAAAGTATATCTTATTTTTCCACCAGTAGTACAGAATTTAACAATATCTCTTACCTTATCTTTCTGTTCCTGAAATTTTTACCTTAAAAGCGCTTTTGAGGGTTTCCTTCATTGTCAGTTAGTCAAAACTGTTTTTAAAACTTACACATCTGATTAACTGATGATGAGGGTAACTCTGGAAAGCACTTTTAATGTAAAAATTGAAGAAACAATAAGATAAGGTAAGAAATATTGTTAAATTCTATAATGCTGATGGAAAGCTAAGTTTTACTTTTGTCTTTGACGTAATTAGTACAGAGAAAGATATGCACAAATACAATATATAAATAAAATAAAGTAACAATACAGATTCACCTATTCTGCAATTATGTCGAAGATTTTTATTAATATAAAAATATTATATTACATTACTTTACATTATACAATGAACAGTGAAAACAAAATAGAAGGAAATAGATGCAATGAAAACATACAGTAGTATTTAATGGTTTTGATGTTGGAATTATAGAAAAGATGTAAAAAAAAAGCAAAGAATTAAGCAACATGTTAGTTTTACAAAATTGCAGCAAGAAAATAACACAAAGTTATTAATAGCTTTTTCTTAGAATATAATTATACAAATAAAATAATTTAAAAAATGACTAATAATATTTATGAGAAAAATAAATATAAAAAAGCATATAAACCAAATAACTATATTATAAAGTGTTAAAGAGATAATAATAAAAATGATGGAGGGTATTTAAGGAGAATATATAAAAATAAATATAATGAACGTAACAAAATTTATATCTGTAAAATTAACAGATCTTTTAAAAAATGATTTATGGAACATTAGAAAGCTTACAGAAACAGAGATATAAGTATGTCTAATATCGCTGACCATTTGTTGCAATGTAAGCATAGTATTATTGATAGAGAACAATTTAGAAATTTTGGAAATTTGTAACGGCAATAAAAAAAAGGAGTATATTGTGAAAATATTATATTTTTAAATTTAAAGAAAAGTATGAAATGATTAACAAATAGATAATTTCTGAAGATGATATTTTAATTAAAGATGTAGTGGGTTGTAGCAATTGGCAATAGTGTTTATGAATGTAGTTGTATGACTTTTAAATTTACACCATTCCAGTACGACACTGAAGTTGTGTTATTCAAATTTTGTGGTTTATGTTTTCAAATTTTTAAGTATTTATTTCTGTTTTGTTTTTTTATTTGCTGATGTAATAGTAGAATTATGTAGTGACTGAGAATGTGGAATCTTGAGAAATTTGACTATTGGTATTAGTTTTTTAGGTTTTTCTCTTACTGTTTTCATACACGTGCGAGCACACACCACACACACCCACACACACACACACACACACACACACACACACACACACATGTATAAACATATACACACTTCAGAATAAGTTAGTTAATTAAAAATATTAAACCCTTTTTCAATGAGAGGTTTTCTGAACGCAAATGTAACAGTAAAATAACAAAAAAGTGTTTAACATTTAATAATAAATAAACACAAGACAAAAATATTGAAAACAATTTGGAGATAAAAAAAACGCGTAATATTTATAATAAGGAAATGACAATTCACAAATACTTTATGTTAATCTTTTTTTTTTTAATTTTCCTTGATGAATAAATAAAAAGAATTTTGGAAATAATGAAGCTAATGTAGGTAACATTTTTATGACTAAATATTACAAAAAGATACATCATGCATAATACGAGGCAGTTGTGATAGGAAATTTCAAATAATTTCATTGTCAACTTTATTAAATTTTTAAAAACTCAATATGTTTTTATTTTAAATATGTACAAAATAATACTTTTATGCTGTCAATGATAGAACTTGTTGAAAGCACCTCTCATAAGTTTTGTTAAGTTATAATAATGTAAACAGAATATTCCTCTTATTGTTATTACACTGTACTGAAGAGTTTAACATTTAAAAAATATAATATTACTATTTCAATGTAGAGGTATATAACAGGATTTTAAATCAAGTTAATTTACAATATATCATTAAACAATTACAATAATTAATGTAATTAAATACAGGTACAAAAAGTCACTGTGATATGAATAGTAAAGTTTTATAAGAAAACATTTATCTCAATCTGAAAATCAAATTATGGCACTGGAAACAAAATCTACTAGTTTATAACAAAATCATCTATCAACCCATCATTTACATTATATACCAGTAATTTATTTATTCAATAAAATTTCATGGCACACCATAGTGAGAATTTGAAAATGTAGATTACTTTTCAACTATTTCTGACTGCTTAAAACACTCTATTTACAAAGAAAAACAAAGCTTTATTTTTTTTTAAGGATTCTGATCATATTTTCTTACTTTACAAAAGACATCCAATTTAATTCAAAAAATTCTAATCAAAATCTTATAGAGAACTGGAACAGAAGAGATGTCTAAAATTGTTTAATGAATTTTTACTTCCTCTTTAGTAAGTAGAGGTTGTATTATTTTTCAGCATTCTTGGTAGCAGGCCTATATTTAAAAAAACTGATGTGAATTTTAAGTTCACAAAATGGAATTTAATATTTTTAGTCTGAAACATCATATTTATTGAATCTAAATAATTTAAAAATAAAATATAATTATTACAAAAGAATATTTTTAATTTTGTCTAATTTGTTCTGAAAATTATAACGGTTATTTATTTTTTTCTAATCATTATTGTGATTTCAATACAATTCATAATTTATTTGAGCCTTATTAATAATATAGTATAACATAATATAGTAAAAGGAAAACATAAACTAATAAATTAGGAAAAAAAAAAACATTAAATAGAGACTATGCCTATAACAGTATTTACGTTATAATTACTGTTATTGTTATGGTTCAAATATTACATTTAGAAATCATTCAATAATTAATTTACTGTTAGTAAGACTATTTAATTGTTTACAAAACTATTAAGCTTTTCTTTTAATTTTACAACTTTTTTATTTTACGAATCAAATTGCAGTGAGAAAGCAAGGCAGTTTTGTTTCACACATTAATCTTCAGACAATTAAACTAAAATAAGAGAAAAGATTATTAATTATCAAAACAAAAATATCTTATATCAATGAAACTTTTATATCATTTTAATTTAATACAATCAAAATTAGTTTTATTTACTGCATTAATTAAATCAAACTTTAAGAAAGCTACAAATAAAAAGAAATGTGATTTTCCTAGCGATTCACATAAATTTAAATAAAAGAAAGCACAGCATTTATATTGTTAAAAATTGTCTTTTGTAAGTGTCGAAGAAAAGTAGACATGATAAAAGTGATATAACTATATTGACGTACAAATATTGCACCAAAACATATGGATATGGTACAGATGAGTTAATTTGTACATCTGTATTTTGTCAAAGCCTGACTGATTACATTTTTTTCATTTTAATTTTGATTCTAATATAATTTAAATCTAGATTTATTTTGAAAGTTATAAATATTAATTAATATTTGTTCATTGAATAAATATAGAATTATATTTTTCCATATATTAGAGCAATATACATGTACATTATAATTCTTTATATATATAATAACACAATTATAAAATATATACATAGACAACTATCATAATTTTAAGACAAAAACAAAAGGAGTTAAGAAGAAAATGCCAACAGATGGAAGTCTGCTGAAACTTCTATGGCGCATTTGTATCTGTGGTGCATGCAAGTGTATCTCCCCCCTCTCTCTCTCTGCATGTGTGTGTGTGTGTGTGTGTGTGTGTGTGTGTGTGCGCGCGTACATGTACACATATGGTGGTAAATGTATCTATAACAGGTGTACAGGTATTTGAATGCACTTCCTAAAGGCTATAGAAATAAGACACTGAATTCTACAGCTCAATAGTGTCTCTACTCAATGGTGTCTGATATGTTGAACACTGTGTCATCAGTATATATCTCTGTTAACACACAAATAACAGTATACTGATGAAAAGATACTAGTAAGTTTACTTCTTTTCATCTTCTAGTTACTACATACTATTTTGAATACTATTTCTGTATAAAGTTACTTTTTTACTTTATATTTTCTGTTTTACATTTAATGAAATTTCATTTTCATTTTTAGAAAAATTTACAGAAATAATTCAATATCAATCCTGTCTATTGTATGTAAGCTGTTATGAATATTCCAGAACAGCTTTAAAAAATAAGATCTGTAATGAATTATTTTTAAATTAAATAATAAATTTACCAATAATTAATTTTTAATTCTAAAAATTGCTTAAAAAATTAATTAAGCAATACAAAATATATTAAAAAAAACAGCAAAATGTATAACACAAAGAACAATAAGTAAGCAAATGAATGAGAATTGGACAAGGAACAGCAGTGTCTCTGACATGGAAGCCAATGGTAGATACCAAAGTGTTCAAATCAACTATCAGAACTATACAAACTCAACCTGATATTTTTTCTGTGATACCCCAAGAGATAATAGGTGACATTAAGTTAATGGAAATTAAAAATGCATGAAATTATAAATTACAGTAGATGAAGTAGCTTGAGGGCTAGCTATGTGGTGAAATTTCCCTAAGATGACAAAACACTCTGATAATGACCGATATAACTTGGACAACAAATCAAGATATATAGAAATTTACAATACTCTGAGATTAAAACCATACTTATATTAACATATTTTAAATCATTGGCTTTTTTAAAATTTCAAGGCTAGAAAAAAAATCATCATACATTGACAGAACTATAAATAACACTTCAGCAAATTATAAGAATAATAAAAAAATGTGATTTACATTTAAAAAAATGTTCAAATGAAGTTAATAGCAGAAAATACTATAATCATTTCACCTGCAAACAAAAATAAAAAAAAACCTTACCTAACAGAAATAGTAACAAAAATTAGTAAATATGAAGTCAGTACAACGAAGAAATAAGCTGTAGGTATTGAGTAGTATGTGTATGACTCATCACTCAAACTTTTATTGGTATAAAATCCATAATATAATGTAGAATTTGTGAAGAAGCCCTAAGAAAATTAATAAAAAAAAAAAAATAAAAAACATCCCTAAAGTAAAGATTAATCAATTACATTATACATCAATAACTAAATAAAACAAAAAAATTTAACATAAATAAAATTTTATTTAATTTTAGCAATATAATAAACAGTTAAATTTATGTTTATTTTTTCATGCGAAACTTCAGAAAGTGCATAAAACTAAATTTTATTAACTCTTTTAAGTTAAAATTTACTAGTGTTAAGTCTTATTTACCAAAACTGATATACTTCTGAACAAAAATATTAAGTTACTAGTGGACCCGACAGACGTTGTCCTGTACACAAGTCTTAAATTTGAAAATTTTTAACTTTTTTGAATAAGCTGTAACAGTTTGGACAGTTTTGATGAAAATTTTTATTAAAAAATTATTACAATAAGCAAATATTTAAAATGAAAACAATTGAAAAAATGTGTTATATAATCAATGAACTATACAAATAAATTTGTAGGTTAGAATGTTTGTTAATCAACGCGCGAGTTAATTTGATAAAAAATCATGTAAAATACTCACTTCAATACCACACTATATTTGCAAAATGTATAGTTTTTTACATATACTTCAAAACCTTTTACACACTAATTACATCTTAATGTATTTCAATTAGCACGTGATTTATTTTAACACAATAATAACACAAAATTTTGCCATCTGATTGCAGCGCCAACTATCAGGACACACTGAAATTAAAATAAATATTTTTGAATATTCGACACTGTGATCGCAACGCTGTCTGCCGGATCCAATGTAAAGCATTTCAAGATCAACAACAATTTATAAATAAAAAAATTAATTAAATAAACATTTTCCAGTGGACTGAATTGTGAATTTAAATCATTCTCGAATCCACTAGAACACACACAAAAAATTTCATCAAAATTGGTCCAGCCGTTTAGGAGGAGTTCAGTCGTATACACACGGACAGAAGAATTATATATATATAAAGATAAAATCGGATTTTTACTTCATTTCTTGTTTTAATTCAAATTAAAAATTCTTGTTACAATTTTTCATAATCAACTGACCATTATTATATGATTATGATGGGAAAATTAATTGTTACTTATTCTTTTCTAAACAAAAAAGAAAGCTTAAAAAAAATGTGAATAGTATTCATAAATAGAATAACAAACATTTATTAATAAGTAAATTATAACATAAAAGCAAGAACAATGAATGCATATGCAGTTAATTAACATGCATCATTACAAGGATCATAACATTTATTTATACTGTAACAATAAAGAAATAAACCTAATTTACCCAGTTCAGGGAAGACAGTAGTTCATTCCATCTTAAAAAAATCTAAATAAACATAATATTACTCAATCTAGCAGCTGCAACATGCAAAATACTCACAACTCAAATATAGTATTTACAATAATTATAAAACATTTACAGTAAAAATTTGAACATTCTTTTTCCAATTAATTGTTTCCCTATTCTGTTATGTGTGAAATTTCATGAGATTACTAAATCAGCAAATTAACCACAATAAAAATTCTGAATTTGGCATAATGGGGAAATCGCTAGAAATTTTATATTGTTCAGAAGGAATTTAGGATGTGTTAACCCCATATATTATTAACATTAATACAATGTTAATGGTCTAATGAGTTACATACCTTATATTCTTTTATATGCTGTGTATTACATATGTGTTTATCAATTTTGTAACTTATATCGGTATATAAACAAAATGCTTATATAAAAATGCCCAATTTCTATGTTTAGAAGATAATTGTAAAACAAGAATCAGTCTGTTCACATGTAATATTATGGTGAAATGTAGAATATGCAAAAGCACAATCAATGATGTTGGCAAAATAAAATCTGACATTTGAAAAGGTTTGTAATCAGAAAAATGTAACATAAGAGGAAGCAGTAATGAAGCGGTAGTTGGAGCAATAAACAGGAGGTGTTTGAATACGAGGTACTAAACTGAAAAATAGTACACATAGGCTTATCAAATATCCTGGTATTATTAAAGCTAATCCAGGTTAACTGGCGCTTTATAAAATAACATGGTTTGATGAATGTTCAAGGAAAATAACAGAGTGCTAATTTTTAAATTATACACCAATTTTCGGAAAAATTAAATGAATTTTTAATTCTAATTAACTTTAAATCAGCTGTTCATATAATGTTGATAACATTGATTACTTTAGCAATTTGCTTCTAGGCACAACACTCAGGTTTACGAGAGTCATCAACTCCAGCGTGGAAACCACAACTCTAAAGACAGTAAAACTTAAAAAGACACCAAATGTTTGCTGTAAAAGGAATCATAACCAAATTACCCCTACAATATTACATGTCTAATGGTTGGTTTACCCATAATGTTTGAAATAATTGGATTTTAATAGGTGTTCTGAATGAAGTGCTTAGGTTACAAGAGAGAGAGGTTTAAATATAATATCAAATAAAATTAGCCTGTTATATTAAGCTATCAGTCAATTAAATATTTATGAACATAATTCTTTGCTTAACCAGTAGACTAATAATGTGATAAATTATCTGACCCATAAAATCCAGAAATTAGGGCTTACCATAGATCCTGGAATGTAAGTTGACCAAATAGTTAAACCAAATTTTATTTTGCAAAGTATTTAGTAGGATTTAACAGCATATAAATTAATTAAGATAACTAAATAGATTAAATAAGTTATTAATCAGACCTACACAGTATCCAGTTTAAAAGTCTAAAAATTACTGTCAGCATCTGACTAAATAAAGTGTATTCATTATTTTTTTAGTAGTTTATTGATTGTTCTGAACAATGTTGCAATAAACATATATTTTTCTAATAAGTTAAGAAATTTTTTTTATCTGAAAAACTCAAATAAGAGAACACAGGACAAAGTAAAAATCTAATAAAATATTTTTTTGCAATGATGGAAAAATAATGACATAATTAAGATTTTTGGTAAAAATATCCAGTGCAATCAGATAAAGTTTTTTGCCAGAATAAGAGAACCACATAGAAGAATGGATACATGAAAACATATATGGATATACAAGGGTCGTCCACAAAGTAACCGCCATTTACGCATAGCGGGAGAAGTAGTTGCGGTAGCACTGCCATTCTGACATCAGTGTGTGCAGCAGCTCAGTACGCTTCTAACTGTGCAGAGCAGAGTATCGTTCAATCGC
>JAAAKQ030268139.1:0-10656 GCA_010016005.3 Zanna intricata | reverse complement strand
AAATGAAACGACTGACACTAGATAGGGAATCTTGGAGAGCTGCATCAAACCAGTCAAATGACTGAAGAAAAAAAAAATTAATAATTAATTGCTATTGAGTATTATACAGATATATAATATATTTCACAGGTAATCTTAGAACAAATTAAGGGAATTTTTGTAATTAAATAAGAAGTCGCTTAGAAAGAATAATAATTTTTCTGGTTTTTTTTTTTGTTTACCTGAGGGGAATTTTTACTAAGAAAATAAAAAACTAAAGAAAAAAGAGGTGATCCAGTGAAATAAATAATAATAATAAATAGGCCGCAGCTGTCTTCCTACTTTAGGCTATTTAAAAACCAGGACACAACTATTGTACAGCTGTTCTAAAGAAATAACCAACCACCTGCCGAATTTCGTAGTTTCAAACAGAATTTAGGCAGCACATGATACAGGATATACTCGTATCTTTAAAATGCATAAGAACACGTATTATAAAATATTACTTACTTGTTTTATAACTTTAATTACTGTTATTAATAAGTAATAATTTTCTGTCAATAAGTTGTCTATTGTAATATTTATCGTATATTTATTTCAAATATTTCCAGTTATTTAAATGAAATTTAATTAATTAAAATAATAATTTTTAGCGAATTTCCAAAGAATTTGTAGAAATCCCTACTCTATCCGGTCAAATATTATTAGGGGGGTGTTGGGGAGGAAGGGAAACGACAGTTTTTTTTTTTTAGTTTTGGAGTCTCTGAACACGGTTCTGCAATGTCTATTTTTTATATATATATATATATGTATGTATGTATATATATATATATATATATGATTTTTTTGTCCGTTCTACGGATCGCAAATCATAAACGATTGATTTGATGAACTTTGTGGAGACGATGTAAACATTTTCGGATTAGTGTATTGATTTCCAAACGAATCGGTTCGCAAAAACCGGAGTTAGAGGCAAGAAACTGTGTTTTTGGGTAAGTTTTTAAAGTTTTCATGTTGTAACTTGAAGGATGACGTGTTAGAAAACCAAAATTAGATTTTTGCGAGCATCACCAGATGCGAGCGCTGTTCTCGCAATGATTCAAATTCAAAACATCACGTTTGAAGTCAAAGTCAGATTTTTGCGAGCACCGTCAGGTGCGAGTTTGTTTCGTTATACTACTTTAGTTTCAGAAGAATCTGAAATGCGATCTGGTATGAAGGAAAGGGAAATCTTTTGGATCAGTCTGGATCTTTTCTTTTTAGTGAGCACGGCTCCAAAACTACACAAATTATAGATTAATAACAGTATCGAAGTAGGTTGTTGGCAAGTCGCAGTGTTAGGCAATTGATGCTGTGACAACTCAACAATTACGTGTAAAGGAGGAAGAAAAAAACACAAATATACAAGTGTTATGTATTTATTGGAACAATACACAGTATCTTACAGTACTCTAAAAGAACACATGATTAATATAAAAAAAAACCGAAAGAAATACTGTTTTCAAAAATCATTACTTTTATCCCTTTTGACGCACTTGCTGTGACAAAGGTTTTTTTTATTTATTTGTTTGGTTTATTTGCAATGTAAATTCTCTTTCTACACCCTAGCTTTTCTTACAGAAGTAAATGATATATCTTTCTTAGGTTATAGTCTTATATGTTGTTTTTTCA
Organism: Zanna intricata; assembly: GCA_010016005.3. Lineage (NCBI taxonomy): Eukaryota > Metazoa > Arthropoda > Insecta > Hemiptera > Fulgoridae > Zanna > Zanna intricata. Next base: position 9,006 of record JAAAKQ030268139.1, on the reverse strand, counting down.
CTTCGGTTGGAACGGCTATTTATTTAATGAAATGTTTCCTTTTAATATATCACAACTAATTTAAATCTAGGCTTGTTAATTTCCAGGTTATGTAGTTGTATTGTTGTTGACAAAGGAGGAAGAAAGAATACCCAAATATACAAACGTAATGTATTTATTGGAACAATATACAGTACCTCGCACTGTTGCAAAAGGATATATGCTGTTACTTCGTTAAAAAAAAGTTAGCATACTTATATATAGTGTACCTTATAATACCCTTATAGTGTACTATATAATAATACTAATCGGGTCGAATTTTTTTTTACGCTTTGACATTTTTGTAAATCTTGACATTTCATGGCCCACTAAAAGAAAAAAAGGATTCTAGCGCTAAAAAGTTTCGGAAAGATGACTCTGTATGTGCGTATGTTAGCCGGATTTTTTGCTTGATATCTTTGAACTGGTTGGACCGATTCGAATAAAATTTAGCATAATGGTTTCTGTAAATGATCATTGGTAATATTTAATTTTGATTATAATTGGTTAAAGGGGCAGGAATATAGGACTTTGTGGATCCCTATCTTAAAATTTTACTTTAAGTGTAGGTAAATTTTCTCTCATAATTTAACGTTACTCAGGTAATTAGGATTCTTTTTAGAATGTTTAATCTTATTCATAAAAGTATGGATAGAACTCTTTTTTCTTTTTTGTAGTTGCTGGATTCAATCGTAATTAAATTATTCCATTAAATAACTATATCACTTTGGTTGAATATTTGAGCAGTTTTATTCAGGAATAAAGAATAATACACCTAACTTTTCGCCAGTTTTCTTTTTGTTTGACATCTTCAGAATGGATATCCAGTTTTTATGAAATTTTATACGATATTTTGAGTATTGGTTATTAGTGTTATTTAATTTTTATATCGGTCACGAGGATGAGGAAACGGTAATCAAAGTCCAAGTATCACAAAATTTTACTTCAACTGTAGAATAATTTTTTTACATAATTCAATATCATTGAAAGATTTATACACTTTTGGCTCTTGTTTTGTCTCTTCAGATCCAAAATTAAAAGTATTTTTAAAAAAACTTTTTTCATGTATCGGAAACCTTTTTTATTTATTGGTCTGATATTTAAAATATTTACTCGATTTTATTTTGAAATCGATCGATTGAGATCGGAGTAACTCTAGTAAAACTTTTTGAGTTAACTACAAAGAGGATGTAATTTTTCCTTGAAGTATTTAATCTCTCGAGAGTGAAACCCATGGTAGAGAGAATAATTCCTTACCGGCACGTTTTAATACATTTCATCCATTTTGACAAAAAAATTTTTTTTTTATGTTTAGCTAACTCATCTATATAAATGAGACAATCTTCGTTTTGTGTCTACCCTAATAACTCAAAAATTACTTAACCTATTTCGCTGAAAATTTCACAATTTATTATTATATATACCTAGAATATATATACGTTAATACTTTACATTTTGAAGACCGTTTAAAAGAGATATATTTATTCATATAATAACTGAGGTAATCGATATTGACATAGCCAGCGATCGATATAGACAATGACAATCGATATCTCCAGATATCAACTATATTAAATTTAATTAAAGAAGTTCTAAGGTTCAAATCCTAGTAAAGGCGGTTACTTTTATACGAATTTGATTAGTATATCGTGGATACCGGTGTTCTTTGGTTGTTGGATTTTCAATTAATCATACATCTCAGGAATGGTTGACCTGAGACTGTACAAGACTACACATTCATACATATCCTCTGATAAGAAAATTATACCAGCTGATTATAAAAACAACAATATGTAGCGCTGTCAATCTCTTCATTCAAAATGATTGTATTAACTTTTCTGAAAAGTATTTTGCTTTTATATATATATAAAATTCTGTCAATTTTTATTACTGTCTGAAGGTTAAATCAAGGCGGTATGATTAACGCGGGATGAATCCGGAATCATACTGCGTTGATTTAAGGTTTTAATGCTTTTCATAATATTAGGAGGATTAAATTACTGGTTTTTAAATGGGATAAATCATATAGAGTTCTGTATAAGCCTATTTAGATAAAAATAATAATACTAAACCAATATTGATAAAAATCCATTGGATTTTTATCAATATTGGTTTAGTATCAAATACAGATCTAAAAAATTAGAATGAAATTTTTGAAAATATTTTATGGGATGAAGTGCTTTATGGTACTGAAATTCTAATAACCGTATGAAAAGGAATAGAGGTTTTCAAATCTACTGTTACAGTAAGATGTAGACATTTCTTCTTCTTTCCGGTTAACAGCTCTTAAGCTGGTTGGTAGTAGCTCTCCACTCTTCTTTCTTATCAGCTTTTCTCTTTATTTCCCAGTATGAATTACAGTTCATATCATCCATTATCTGTTTTATGAACTCTAAATGTGGTCTTTCCCTACAATTTTTCCCTTCCACCATTCCTTCTATCACCCTTTTAACTAGGCCTTGGCATCTAAGAATATGTCCTATTATTGCACTCTTCTTCTTTTCAATTGTTTTATCAAGCTTCTCTCTTCATTAGCTCTCCTAAATACTTCCTCATTTGTTACTTTTTTCTATCCAACTTATCTTCAGCATCCATCTATAATACCACTTTCAAAAGCCAAAAGCTTCCTTTTCAGCCTCACCAGTTGTCCATGAATCACTCCCATATATTGCAATACTCCACAAAAAGGTTCGTAGTAAATTCTTTCTCAACTCAAGGCTAATATTATTTGATAATATTATAAAAACTCTCCTACTTCCTGAACAGCTTCACCTCTCAGTTCTATCATTATTTTATTTCCTTTGTTTTTGGTGCAAACCAGTATTTTGGTTTTTTGAATATTATTGCACATGTGAAATTCTTCCATTAGCACCCTTTCCATTACAGTTAAAACTTGTTGCAAGTTTTTTTTGCTTTCTGCAATTACAGCTATATATCTGCAAATCTGAGTATATCAATACTTTCTCTGTGAGTCTTTATACCTACACTTACTTCCTCTCTAACTTTATAAGTTGAACAAATATGGAAACAATGTACAGCCCTGTTGTACTCCTTTTTTAATGCTTGTTTCTTCTTCTTTGTTTCTACAACTAATTATTCCCATCTAGTTCATATAAATATTGTAAATTATTCTTCGTTCCCTGAAGTTAACACCTATCTAATGTAATAATTGGAATAAGATGTTCCAGTTTACATTATCAAAAGTTTCTCCAGATTTACAAATGATATGAATATATGGCTTTACCTTCCCTGAGCTGTTTCTCCAGTACTTGCCTTAGTGCTAAATTTGCCTAATAATTAATTACTTTTAATAATTAATTTTATTTCAAGGTATTTTCCAATTTTTAAATTATTCTTGTTCCAGTTTAAATTTATATTAGAGTATTTTTCTTCTGTGTTTCCATCCGTTTTGTTTTTAATAAGAATCAAATAACTTAAAACGCTTCAAGTTCAGTTGATGTTACTTATACAGTTTCTAGGGACTAAATTCTGTACAACTTTTGTTGCAAATTTTTATTCATTTACTAACAATTTTACAAAGTTATTTTAAGTTAGATTTAAAACTTATGTGACATTAATTTTTTTTTACAGTATTTTTTTTTTAATTACTAGCTACAGTTCTGGATCTGTTTTATTCAATTTTGCAGATCAAAAACCATATGAAACAATAAAAAATATCCTTTAATTTAACTTTCAAAAATGTCAGGATGTTTTCTTTTCATCTTTGCAACAGAAATCAGGGAGAAAAATCAGAAAAAAATGAAAAATCAGATGATTTTCTAACTATGAGGAGGATTGTTTAGAAATTAAAAGTTTTTTAATAAAGTTATTGTATTTATTTTAACTTTAATATGTACATCATAATTTACATTTTTTAAGCTATTTTTCCATACAATCACCTCCTATATTAAGCATCCGTCAAACTGTGGCATGCCGTTCTCAAAGAAGTCTGCCTCTAGTCCGTACAACAACCATCCATCCATCCATATACAACGTATCCATATCCGTTGTAAATGGATAGTGGTGGCGACGACATCAAGCCACCCACGTCTTGATGTTGTCGCATTTTTCATAGCGGTGTCCGCCAAGAAACGCCTTCAATTTTGTAAACAGGTGGAAATCACTGGAACAAGACCTGTACTACACGGCGGATCATCAAAAAGATCCTACCCGAAATCTTTGAGAAATTCACAAGTTTTTTTAAAAGTTAACGTGATTTGTCGTGAAGCAGACTTGCAATTCAAAAACCACTTCGGCGATTTTGAATTGCGCAACGAAGTTTCATCAAAATTCTGAATAAGATTCAGCATTAATGCTGCGTGGCATAAACTTAAACAGTTCGAGTCTGTGATGATCCCAGAAAATTGTGGCTATCACTTAGCGTTTTTAAAACGATAGTTTGAGTTTTTTTTTGGCTTTGAAGGCGATCGATAAAGATGACACGAAGTGGTTGACATTTACTCGCTGATGTGTGGAGGGACACCCACGTTTCATCACCGATCACTATGTGACCCATCATTTCATCACCATCTCTATGGTACCCGATCTAGGAATAAAAGAGCAGTAAGCATGTTTTTTTTGCGATTTTCTTTCAAAATCCATCGGGTGCATATTTTTCGGTAATTTTTAGTCACAATTTCACTAACAGAGACTGTGTACATACAGAAAATTTATCACTATGTTCGTCTAACGTGAAGCACCGGTTCTCTTCAATAACAATCTGCTCTTTCAGTTTTTCAGTTATGGTAGTAGGGCGTCCTGAGCGTTGCTCTTCATGAACAGATATTTTCCCTGCCGCAAATAAACGACACCATCTCTTTATGTTTCTTTCACTCGTTATGTTATCACTGTATACGGCAGAAATTCGGAGATGAATTTCCATTGGACCAACACCTTGAACATTCAGAAAAAGCACAACCAATCGTATCTCACAATCGACAGGATTTTCAATTCTTTTATTCATTACACACGCACATCACTCCGTGTCACAGTACAGCTACGAAATTTCCTACAGCGCAAGCAGAACAATAACCCGAGTCCAGCTAGCCTTGACCCACTGTTGTGAGTAAAGCTGAGCGGATACGTTGCGCAAACGGTTATTATTCTCTGGACAATCATAGTATAATTAAAAAATGAAGCTTTTCAAGACCAATGTTTAAATGAACGTTTTTCTTTATTTTTATCAGTAGAACATTTTCTGAAAGTCTTTACGTTCCTTATTAAACACTCTATACATCGGGTAGGCGCTGAATGATTATTTCCGGTCTGTGTGCTTTTTCATTCAACTCGACTTCTTGGCAATTTATGGATAATTAGTGTATTATATTATTTATGTCTAGGATGTTATTTCATCTGGTATATTTCCAGAATCAGAATTTGATAACCGATGAGGATTATTCTATCGTTAAACCAATTAATTTTCAACCAACTATTTCGGGTGAGATATATCTGTAATTTTAAAAGCTGTGCTAGATACAATCCTGTTTGTATTTATTCATTTGATCAGTCTTTTGATTTATTTATATATAATTCGCTTAAATTTCAAATAATTTACAAGCTATATGACCAATTTTTACAGTATTTATTTAATTATTATTTTCATTTCAGTTAATTTTAGATGATTTTTAGGTATTTTTCTGTTTAAATCTTTAACAGAAGATTATTTTTATTAAGAAGATTATTATTTATGTTGTATTAAGATTAATGGTTATACAACAGATGTACAATGAACTGATTTAAGTACCAAAACCTATCGGCCATTTTGTGATTTTTTTCTTCCGGTAACTTCTATTGAATATATGAAAGGTAAACAGGGTTGTTTCAATTGTATATTACACGGATATGTATCATTCAGAGCCTACCCAAAGTACAGAGTGTCTAAAGAAGAAACGTAAAGATTTTCAGGACATGTTCTACAAATAAAAATTTAAAAAAATTGTTCATATAAACGTGAGTCCGGAAAAGCTTCGTTTTCGAGTAATAGCTTACGAAAATTTCGCCCTGATTTCTGTTGCAAAGGTAAAATGAAGTCATATTGAAATTCTTAAAATTCTTAAGTTCACGGATAAATTTGATGAGGTTTTTCCTACGCTACGCTCTAAAAAAGCTATACGAAAGGTTGTATGATTTTTTTATTGAGATAAGTTTTAGTCATGTATTATAATAGAATTGTATTAGCAATAATCATTAAAATAAATTTCATTCTAAACTATAGTATGATTATTTTCTGTGCTATTTAATATACGATTTGATGAATAAATTGATTGGAAATGAATAAAAAATACTTTTGACATATCTGTACAAATAATGAAAGTTGATTTATTTATATTAAATATAGAATACCTGTATAAGGTACACGATTGATAGATTTAATCAGTATTTAAAAATTGAACAATATACAACCGTTGGTTAATATTTTCATTTAAACTGCCTTTATTGTGAACATGAATGAAAACAATATGCGCTCAATTCTGATGTGAAGTGGGAAGCTTAATTGTATTGGAAATAAAAAAATATGTATTTTTTAATTTAAATCACTTTTTTTCTTTTATTTATTAATGAATGAATTTAGTTAGAAATATTTAAATTAAACCTTTTGTTTAAACTATTTACAAGAAGTTTTTAATTATTACATCAATAGTTTTATTTATGGTATATGTACGTATTATTTGAAGGATAAATGTTTCGAGATAAGTCGAGAAATTACTTAAGTAGTGTTTAGAATGAAAAGTTTAATTAATTTTGTCTAATTTGAAATAAATTTGTTATAAAGGTTGAAAATAGCAAGACGGTATGTGTTTTAATAGGTGAAATATTACAAAATGACAAAAACCTTTTTTTTTTCAAAAAGCTCCAACTTCAAATTACGGTCAGAATTATTTTTTTTTTTGTGTGCTACAACATTTTGTTATATATACATCCAAGCTCACGTTTTATATTATGAATTAATCATTTAATAAAATGATTAATCATTTAATTAATTTATTAAAAAAACAGCCAACCAGTAAGAAAGAGAAATTTTCAGCCAATCGACTGTCAAGGTTGATTGGCTCTGTTACTGTTGTTTTATATTCTGTCCCTTATTCCTTGAAGTTATGCTCTGTAAATTATTATTTTTTTTTTTTTAATTTTTATATAGAAATTAATTTGAATGTGTCATTTTTATTTATTGTTCATTAATTTCATACACCGTAGTAATTTCTGCTATCGTATAATTTACTCATCCTAATTTTTTGTATCGGTTTTAAAAAGAAAATATAATAATGCATTTTAGTTTAAGTTAAGTTTGCTGTGTTTTAAGTTAGTAGATTTATACGATTTAAATTGGACATAATATCTTATAAATATATTGTTGGGTGGGTTTCTAACAGTTTAAGGTCTACTCCTTCAGTTTTAGTGTATATGTTTGCATTATGAGTGAGTTTAAGTGGTCTTCTATTGAATAAAATACACATAATTTAAAAGTAGATAGCTAAGTAATTAAGTTAATAAATAAATTTGAGTTTAAGTAAATCTAAGTGAAACAAATTTCACGTAAGATATTTCGCGGAAGAAAATGACAATCATGCTATTAGAAGATTGTTATTTAAATGAGGACATGTTATTCCTGGCAAAATAAAAGTGTTATCTAAGGTTCCTTAGTATCAGTAGTGATAAACAGCTTTCAGAGAAAACAAAGAAAGAAAATATCCCGAAATAGAAAAAGAACTTGTAAATCAAGTTAGAAATTTGTGAAATAATTGTTATTTCGTCATTTATAAAATCCTTTTCTGCTAACCTTTAAAAATAACCAAACCTTTAAATATTTTTGTAATAAATCTGAAGAGTGGGTTAAATAATTTATAAAACGAAATAATTTTCGCTAAAAAGACAAAACAGTCTTAAAGATTATCGAGGAGTTATTCAGACAGATTAATTTCCTATTGAAACAGGATAATGGAAATTTATAAAGATAAATCTTATAATTTTACGCAGATTGGCAATGCTATTCAAACAATACAACTGTAAGGAATGAAAATAATTTGAAATGTCTGTACTTAAGTAGGATTCACTTGCTGTAATCTGGAATGGGTTTATTCATAATATGAAACTAGAATGAATAATTCATTTTTTTTTTTTTTTTTTTTTTTTTTTTTTGAAAATTAACTTAGATTTCAAATAATATGTATTCTGTTATTAATTTTGCATAGAAAACTGTAAAAAATAAAAACTTTTTATTAAATTACCCGCATAATTTACCAACCTTGTCTTTTTAATGAACTTTGTAAAAAAAAAAAAAGAGACTGCAGATTACGTCAGCAGTGATATTATTTAATCTCAATTTTAAGGAAAGTGACCGATTATCTCTTTTATATAATATGTAAGATTCATACAGATTCAAATAGTAAAAAAAAAAAAAAAAAAACAAAAAACAAAGAAACTCATAAAATAAGAGCAAAGGTTTAATGAAGATCTGTCATTTAATCAATGATACATTCTTTATTAATTATTTTAAGGTAATCTGTAATCAATTTATACTACTAACCTCTCTGTTTTTAAATTTAACCATTTATTACTTATTTGGTTTACTGACATTACTCACCCACCACCCCATTCAGTCGCCCTAAATCATAAGACCGAATATCTATGCCAGGAAGGGCTAGTGTGCCTGGAACAGTTAATGCGACCAGTCTCCTAACTAGCTCCTGGAGCTAACTTAATACCGTGAACGGTATAAGCATGGTACAATACACCACTTGCTTTTGTGTACAGCCGTTCACTTGTCATATATCAAACTAAATTGGGTAAGACTGCGATGGTTCCCATCGTTGGACGGCGGCGGCTGAGAAGATTAAGAATCCGGGTCGACGGCCATACTCGAAGAAAGCAGAAGTGTGAAGTACCTCGGGGTGTGGTTCGATCGATCCGGCAAGTTTGCCACTCACATCCAGCAGGTATCTGGAAGGGCAGAACAGGTTATTACAAATCTGGGGAAAGTTCTGTGTGCCA